>VDFB02075321.1:393210045-393460872 GCA_007258455.2 Sequoia sempervirens
AAAACTAAGAATCTGAAAAGCATCACCATTAAACTAGAAAGCATGGAAATGATTAATCTAAAGAATGCATAAATTGTTGAAGAAGTAAAGCATGTAAAGAAATTAGGAAACATTTATGTAATACAAAATATAAAAATCCAGTTACTAATTATAAAACCATTAATTAGAATCAATTGAAGAAAGGTGCTTCGGACATTCAAATGTTAAGCTCAGAAACTACGGATTCAGTTACAACCTGCAGGATTGACACTAACAGTACAACATATACTCATGAAAATAAAATACAAATTCAACTATTATCTACCAAAAGAAAATACATAATAGGAAACAAAATACTTATCTATCTATCTAGAACCCTCGAGTGGCCAGCTCTTGGGTGTGACTACAACTACTTCAGATCACATGCACTAGAAAAATCTCCTAGTTACTTCATTCCATAGATGCATCCATATTACATAGTAATTCAAAGAGTGGTGGGAAAACTCATATTCATATGGTAGTTTTTTTACTCAAAAACAAATTGGCAGCATAACAATAATCTTTTTTATTGTTTGTAATAGTTACATATTTATATGAAAAGTGACTAACGAAACTCTTATTTTTAATTTGATCGAGTATTTCAACAAACTGTCCATAGTGAAAGGGACTTTAAAGCCCATGATATACAATATTAAAGAGGCTTCGAAGGAGCCATAAAGTTTTTGAAACTGAAAAATAATAGAATTATAAAGACTCGGCCAAAATGTGTGCTCCTGGAATTCCAACGCTCACTCACTGGTTTTCAAAAGTGTCCAGATCCACATTCATTTCCCTTCTGACTGGAATGGTGATTGGGAGTGGATTTGACCTATGAAATGCTCAAAGACTAGACCATTAAATCAACATAAGTTAGTTTAATTCGATTGACTCTAAGAAATAAAGTTTGTACGCTTATTCATAGAAGGAGAGCACTTATTTTTCCTAAAGGTAATCAATTGGTAAGGTTATTAAGGCTGAGAGGTTTAGATTTACATATTGAGCCCATTATACTGATGAGGTTATTTTTACCTCATTCGATTGAAATGTAGATTTTGGGTGAATAGAAGATGCAAATGACTAGATAAAAGTTAGAGTCACCCAACTAGGGTGCAAGGTTGCCCAACTAAGGTGCGGGATCGCCCAACTAGGATGCAAGGTCACCCAAATGGGGTGCAAGGTTGCTCAACTAGGTGAAAAAATCACCTAAGTCAAGTGCAAGGTCGTCTAAGTCAAGTGCAAGGTCGCCCAAGTCAAGTGCAAGGTCATCCAAGTCAAGTGCAGGGTCACCCAAGTAGGGGACAAAGGTCACCCAACTTAGGTGCAAGGTCACCCAACTTAGTGATAGGGTCGCTCAACTCAAGTGCAAGGTCACCCAAGTCAAGTGCAAGGTCGCCTAACTTGGATGCAAGGTCACCCAGGTCAAGTGCAAGGTCACCTAACTTGGATGCAAGGTCACCCAACTTAGCTTTCAGACTTGTCTAAATCAAAAAAGGGTCAAATAGACTATTGGAAGGGGCAAATGGGGTATTAGAACAGACAAACGAACACTCAAAATAGGGAAACAGATGCTCAGAACAAGGAAATAGATGCTCAGAAAGGGAAAATGGATGCTCTAAATGGGGAAAAAGTCTCTCAAAATAGGCAAACGGACGCTTGGAATGGGGAAATGGACACTTGAAACAGGGAAAAAACGCTCGGAATGGGCAAATGGATGCTCAAAACAAGGAAACAGACGGTCAAAATGGGGAAACAGATGCTCTGAACGAGGAAACAGATGCTCAGAATGAGCAAATAGACACTCGGAATGGGGAAATGGATGCTCGGAATAGGGAAACAGACGCTTAGAACAGGCAAACAGATTGACAGAACACGGAAAAAAATGCTCAGAACAGGGAAACAAATGTTTGGAATAGGGAAATGAATGCTCAAAACGGGCAAACAGACTGACAGAATGAGGAAATGAATGCTCAGAACAAGGAAAGGGGTGCTCGGAATGGGGAAACAGATGCTCATAATGGGGAAACAGGCGCTTAGAACGGGCAAACAAACTAACGGATTGAGTGAACGAAAGACGAGACTAACTGTTCAGAGTGCAAAATTGCCCAACTATGTTACAAAATTTCCCAAGTCTGAGGCGGGGTCACCCAACTCAGAGGAAAAATCATCCCTTTTGATGAAACAAGTGAATGTGATGGGTTTTTGACTGACAAAGTGACTCATACAAAGAGCATAATCACCCCTGTTGTTAGCATAGTCACCCCTGTTCAGGGTAGGGTCACCCCTATTGAGAGAAAGGTCACCTATTCAGTGAAGGATGGATAATTTTGACAGGAACATACTATGAAATAACTCAGACAAAAGGCAAGGTCACCCCGGTGGATAGAAGGGTCACCCCTGTTAGAGACATAATCACCCTTATTGAGGGAAAGGTCGCCCCTATCAACAAACCTGGACTTAACTTAGGTAAAATGGCTATGGAAAAGGACCAAAAACATAGCAAACAACAAGCAGAAGGTAAGGTTGACTTGACTAAATAGAAATTCACTGGTTTTGCATAGAAAAGATAATTCAAGCAGCACAAGGCAATCTAGGGAGTCCTCAATATACACATGACACATGAGGCACTACCGTGAACACCAACCTATCATAGGTGTGAGTCAAAATCCCTAGTGAGGTACTGGAAAATTGGACCAACTCTTCAAGTCTTATCTAGGTATCACCCTAGCTTCGATGCTCTGCCAGACACGACGTGACTGGATTGGGGTATAGCTTTGGCTCTCCCCCCTTTATATACCTCGTCGGTGCACGTGGTTGGGATTGTCCCTTGGGGTGATGAAATCCCCAAGCATGTCCCACTAAAAGAAGACACTAAACATTTTCAGCTAGTCCCCAGACTGACATGAAGTGCAAGGGGAAAGCTTGAACAATCTAGTGCCCCCTAGGTAACACAAAGGACTAAGTGGACTACGATTTCTCTTCACCTAGGATCGCCAAATGGAACAAGGGGATTTGATACATCAATAGACCACTTTCAAGCACAACACACAAGTATGTTGACTCCCCCTAATTAAATCTATGTGCCTAACTAGTCTGAAAAATGACAAGCAAACAAGCTAACCAATGTTCTTGGCCCGCTTGTCCTGTAGCAAATATGTTAGAAGTTTTTGTACCTCCAGCCTTAGACAAGTGTGAAATAGTTGCACAAATGTTAGTAAAAATAAGCACATTCATCAACAAAACATGTTAGGGGGTCAGTACTAAGAAAAACAACCAGAAACGAACTTTGTAAATGAACTTTTAGTTATTGTTTTTACCTCAGAGTCGCCTCTGTTTGGGGCATAATCGTCCCTATTGAGGGAAAGGTCACCCCTGTTAGTAGTAGGATCGCCTGTTTTGGGGCAAGGTTGCCTGTTTGCAGGAAGTAGGGTCGCCCAAATCAATAGTAGGGTCGCCTGTTCAAAAAATAGAGGGAAAATTTACCCTTGTTTCAAAGATAGGCGATTCTACAAGGGAAGAATTGCCTCTGTTGAGGGAAAGGTCACCCCTATTAGTTGCAGAGTCGCCTCTGTGTAACCTAAACTTGAAAAATGTCAAACAACAAAAAATTTGAAAGCAACAGACCCATTTGTGGGTCCCACCGGGCATGCTAGAAATGTGTGCAATGTGATTTCCTACCCTAAAAGATGCAAAACAACAATAGAAATGCAAAGGAGAAATAACACAACACCACCTCAAGATTAACCTAAGTTGACTTGAACAAAATAAAGATTAAAGCAATAGATATACCTTGTTCAAGTGATCCTTTTGGTTGGCCCTTTGTTGAAGATTAGATGTGTGCTCCTTGATAGAAAATATGATGAAATGATATGCAAAATGATCTAGATTAGATGATGAATGCAAAGATGGAAGTGGGTGTTTGACTAAATGTGTGAGATGAATGCAAAGAGAGCTTCAAAAATGTAAAAATGGTGGATGAATGTAAGTGCTTGAGCTTGAGAGTTATGGAGCTTGAATTGTGAATGCATGTTATCATGAATGAAAATTAGACCAAATCTTCCATTTTAAGGGAAGAGTCTCTAGAGGGTTCAATGGCTAGGATTTAGACAACATGGACAAGATAAAGGGTTGCGGTGAGTTGAGAAGCCCTCACATCTTTCCATGTGGAGAGGGAGGTGGCAAAAGGACAAGTGATGTGGAAAGAGGACATGTGAGGTGGAGGTACTTGCAAGTACCTTGGGATTAGGGGAAGATTTCCTTAAAAAGGAAGTTTTTGTCCCCATGTGGGTAGGATGGTGACAAGTGAGGAATTTTAGAAAGTCCTCTCTTATCATCATGGGGATGAGAGAAGTTGTTGGGGGAATAAATGTGAATTTTAAATTCACATGATTGGGGAGTACCTTGGCGGTAAGGCAAGGTCCTCATAAAGGAGGTCCTTGTCCCATGTGACTGATGTGACCTATGAGAGAATTTAGAGTTTCCCAACAACCTACATAGGGAAAAGAAATGCATTGAATGAATAAATGTGAATTTTTTAATTCACATGGGGAAGAGGTCAAGGCTTAAAAAAAAAAGCACTTATGACAGGTTGACTTGCAGGACATATCATAAATGGCATATGATTAGATTAAGGTTGTGCAAATAGGTGATTAAAAAGATCAATGAAGGATTAAAGACAAGTGGCCAAATATAGAGGATGTGGCATTGATCTTGATTAAGGGTGTGCACATCCTAATCATGGATTAATTAGACTAATCTAGATTAGAAGAAGATTATGGAGGATGTGACAAGGAGAGAGAAAATAGGAATTTAAAATTGATTTAAATTCAAAAAGGCTAAATGGCTAAATTAAATAAATTGATATATTTATTTAATTTAGAGAGGAAAGGATGAAAGGTAAAGTATTTAATTATTAAATTAAATACTTTAGAAACCTTAAGCAAAGGGGAACTATTAATTAAATAAATCATTTAATTAATATTGATGAAGTAGACGAATAAAGGAGATGGATTTGACCATATGGGAGTGGTCAAATTTGGATGTCTACAATAAATATTTTCCATAATATGTTTTTTGTTTAATAAGTTTTTAATACATCCATGCCATTACACTTCACCTCCTATAATAACTCAAAATTGATATTTTTAACCTTTAATTAAATATTATAAAAATATTTATATTAATTAAATTAACAAATTAATTAATATAATACACAATAAATGATTACTAACACTATAAACAAAATAAATTTATTTTTTACCATAGTACTATGCCACTATTTAACCTTGATTCCACTTATGAGTAATAACAATAATATATTGCTCCATGTGCTACCACTCAGTTTTTATCAAAGCCCAACCCCAGTTCTGGGCATCATTCGAAGAAGTTTGAAAACATTTGCGGCAGAAAAATGTTAGGTTCAAATCTTTGAACGGTCTATCATGAATATTGAGATGGTTTCTGGTAATAAGGAAGGAGATTTGAATGACACAACAAAGGTCCAACTTAGATGCAAATGCCCTCTTTGTCTTAGAATCCAAAGGTAAATTCAATTTCTATACTTAAGATAAATATAAATAGATGGAGTTAAAGAGGGATTTTGATGATATGCAGGAACATGGATTCATGATGGATTTCATTTATCAACCACCATAGTGGCCTTGACACTTCTTAGCTTTCCATTTTCCTTTGCCTCACTTGGATGGGCTGCAGGTGTAATATGTCTTACTAGTGGGGCAATAGTTAGTTTCTATTCATATAATCTCCTATCCCTGGTGCTTGAGCATTTGGAATTGCAGGGAAACAAACAATTGAGGTTCAAAGATGCCAGCTATCATGTTCTGGGCAGGAATTAGGATATTGACACTTTTTCTAGGTATTGGATCATGTGTGCTTGTAATTTAGTGTTATCTATTTAAGGACCTCTAAGTTATTATCCAAACTTATCATCAATTTTCTTGGTGATGATGGGTCAGGAAGTGTAACTGGAAAGGTCAAAGATGCTTTCATACCATTTGTCTAAGGTTTTCATAGGGAAGACTATTTGTAATGGTTTGGTTGTGTAATTTGTTGGTTATACAGGGCCCATGGCTGCTAAGCTTTTTGTAGGACCTATACAGTTTGTAGTATGCTATGGATCTACAATAGGGTGCACTCTGATCAGTGGGAAGACTCTTAAGGTCTTTATATATGTATCCTATAGTCTTAATACATTTGGGAGAGTGATGTGGATTTTTCCCATTGATGCTTGGTTTTTTTTTGCAATTTCTATACACTATATATCATCTAGATGGAGCAATGAAGCTATATGAATTTATCATTTTCTTTGGAGGGTTGATGTTGATTCTGGCTCAGATGCCTTCCTTTCATTCTTTGAGACACATTAATCTGGTGTCCTTTGTTCTGTGCTTTGCTTATAGTATCTGTGCAGTGATTGGTTCCATTATGCAGATTTGTGTCTAGATTGATTCGTGCATTGTACCCTTCACAGTGGTATGGGGTAAGCTTAAGCAACTTTCTTAAGATTCTATAATTTGGGTAGAACTATCCAAAACTCTCCTACAAAAATTGTAGTTGTGGGACACCCATTGCTGTAAGGATAACTTCAACAAGGACCAGGTTCTTCCAACTACTTTCTATTTCTCATTTTGTTTTTTCCATTGAACCAAGATCATAAAAATGGCCTCCTTTAGATTACATCATTACCATTTGGACCATCCCTTTTATGCCCACATTCTTTAAACTTTCGTAAATTTTATGTAGATCTAAAATATTTTATTGGTTTCAAAAAAGGTTTAATTCACCAATAAAAATATTTTATTGGTTTGAAAACAAGTTTAGTTCACCAAAGAAAATATTTTATTGGTTTGAAAACAAATTTCATTCCACAATGAAAATATTTTATTGGTTT
The DNA here is from genome assembly GCA_007258455.2 of Sequoia sempervirens. Classification (NCBI taxonomy): domain Eukaryota; kingdom Viridiplantae; phylum Streptophyta; class Pinopsida; order Cupressales; family Cupressaceae; genus Sequoia; species Sequoia sempervirens. Next base: position 393,216,971 of record VDFB02075321.1, read on the forward strand.
CAATAAAATTATAATTTTCCAAGATTTTCTATAAACTTCTCATGATTACAAAAGATTTTCCAATTGAATTTAAAAATTTTTGCCAAAAAAGAAAAAAATCACCAATAAAATTAATATTTTTCTCAGGAATTATACAAGATTTTTGAGGTTTTTACACCTTTTCCTAGGAGGGGTTTCTTAAAGTTATCCTTGCTATTAATACAACATTATGCATATTTAATCAAATCTACAATGCAACCAAATCTAAGAAGTTTGTGGTTTTTAACACTAACTTTGACAATAACTTTGAATATGAAGTGAAATATATTAGTTCGCAAATTATTTTTCACTCAAAATTTATCCTCTTTCCAATACTTGATGAATATGCAAAGGTAGAGCTCATTTACAAAGATAGACAATGATGCCTCTTTCAATGTCACACCTCCTTTCATTCAAGATTTCAACAATCCCTTTGCATCACCCCTTTCCAATGGTAGATCTTTCAACAATAAAAACATATTCTACTAATGCACCTTTATTTCATTCTTTATGTTTTAATTTGCATGTCATGCCCTTTATCTTTTACCCTGACATTGCATAGATCCTTTAATGCTACTATAATCCACAAAAAATATACCACCATATTACACTCCCTTTATAGTTATGACATTCAAATTATTTTTGCATAGGCTACATAGTGATATTCCTTTTGTGCTCATTATTTAAGTCTACTATTATATGCTACTCAGGTCATCATAACTCCTTATGTTGCAATGAGAAATAATATTAACAAAATTTCTCGAGTACAAACTACTTTATGATCAACCTCTGTTGCAAGCAAGGAATGACACAAACATAGTGTTCAAGGGATTGATCTTGCCATTGATTCAACATAGGATCATGGAGATGCTCTAATACCATGTAAAAAATTGGAGAGCTTGAATATTTTATTGTTTCTATGATGTCACCTATAAAATTGTGAATCCAAAGACTCTTAAATAAATATTATACATGTACAAGTGTGCCTCTTACATGAGACATGAATATTTTTTATTAAATTATATAAATTATATTTTAACAAAAATATGGAATTTATCTTTGGTTGAGATTGAAGTCACACTATTCATTTTCATGTTTAAATAAGGTTTGTATAGAAGATATAAATGAACACATTAGAGACAGTTTTAAGATAACAAATTACATCACATAAATTTTTTTTTTGAATTATTTCATTTGATTGTTGTTAGTTATTGAAAGATGCACCATACATTAAATGAACATCTGATATTACCCAAATTAAGGTGGAAAACCATCAACTATCATATACTAAATCTACAATTCAGATTATATTGTAATGCATGTCATAAATTTGTTTTAGCTTGATACAATTATGAATAGGTTGTATAACTAAAACATAGATTCATGTTATAATAAAATTAATGTGGATAACTTGTAAGAATTTTTCTTTATGAAATACATAAAATCTACTTATATTATGTAATATCTATAGCTTTAGTGTCACATCCCCATAAGTTGTCTCCACAGTAGATATTGCAGAGCAAAGAAATAATAAAAATAAATAAGGGAAAGAATATACTCAATGCCTCATTTAATGAGGCATGGGCTATGATATGGGCTTGTTGTGCAGGCATTAACTATAGTGGACAAGAGGAATGGGGTGATTCAAAGAAGGATGAAGACAACACATTTAGTGAGGCATGGTCCACCCTTTACCACCTCCATATTTCCATCTGATTTTCCATATGAAATGGGAAGAAAGAGCAAGTAGTGTGGGAAAAAAAAGGCACATAATAGTCTTTAAACCACCATGACCCCTCATTCCATGAATTCAAGATTTTACTTTGGAGAAAAAATTTATGGAGGAATGCAAAAAAATTGTGTAGGGAAAATAAAACCAGAGGAAATGTAAATAAAATGGCATGGAAAGTTATGGAGGAAGGAAGGCGAAGAATAAAACAAGGAGAGGAATCTTAATCACGTGGGAGTGTAGAAGGGTGCTTGAGAATGGATGAGAAGAAATCACAAGCAAGAGTCAAGTGGAGAAGGAAGATGAAAAGGAGCTAGGTGTAGCTATCGGTAGTGTTTGAGTGCTAGATGTGGTTAGTCTGGAGACAATTTGGGTTCCATATTACCCTCAGGATGTGAGAAGTAGAGGAGGGGAATCGAGTAGGAGGGAGTCTAAGAGAATAGGAGAGGGCATGCCAAGGGTAGGATATAGACCCAATCAACCTATTGTAAAGGCCTTAAAAAAATTCAAGCAAAAGAAATTGGTAGATGTAAAGGAAAAAACTAGAACTAAACATCCTTTTCCCACATCAACCTTGCCTATGCCACCATGAGAATTTGCAATAGGGCTTGGATACTCAGCTAAGTATAAATATTTTCCAAAATAGAATTGGATCTGAAATATCTACTTTTCTAGTTGTTTTATATTGTTGTTATAACTCAAATATTGTTAACACACCCTCCTGAAGATGCTACAACCTAGGGTAGAAATGTTGTCTATTGTTACCACAAAAACCAGACCCTTGCTAGCCACAAATCAACTCTGAGCAACTCAACTCACCTACCCTCTACTCCTTCTACTCCTCTACTTGACCATTGTTCCTTATAGGGGAGAAGATTATCATATTGTAATAGAGGATCAAATATGTATAAAATGATTATGCACACAACAGATTAATCTATACACTACGAGAATTAACATCATTGTTTGGGTGGTTCTGGTTTTGGTCACATTGTTGCAAGAGCTACCAATTGGTGTTGTCTTTACTATTCGTCCTAGCATGATTAGTTTTTTTGTTTATTCATATAGAAAGAAATTGGGACTCAACCTAAATTTTCAACCATGATGAAAAATCTGATTGAAATCCCACTACCATGATATACACATATTTTACAACTAAGCATTGTGGTTTATGTAGTCTTATATGTAAATGGTAATCGATTTTGTGAGACTTCGTTGATGGACTTATATACCAAAAACAATTTATAGTATGAGTATGAACCAATTTCATTTCATCTTGTTATTTTTGGGGTGGTAGTCTACCATCAACTAGATGTCTACGCATGAATTCATAACTTTAAAAGATGTCTAGAATCAAGGAAGAAATTTCACTAAGATAATCCTTGTATTAATAATTTCACCATAGCCCTTTATAAAGGCTATGAGTGCATGTTTTAGGATTTCACCAATGTTTAATCAAAACATTATTAAGCTAGCACATGTTGATCTTGATTGTATAAATACTATTTGTAATACTTCTATTGGTTTCATGAGTAGAGATTGGCTATAGTTATTATAAAATGATAAACATTAATGTGTCAATAACGATCATAATGATTAAATATTTATTGAAAGACAAATATAGCACACTATGGTTGTAATTCAAGTTTTATGTTCATGTTTATTCTGGGTTTCTTAGTATTATTGTATGAATGTTGAAAGTGAGATTGATTATGCATCCATAGAGAACTCTAAACCATGTTTGAACTTTAAATTCATAAATATTGATAATTTATCAAGTAAAACTTGAAAATTTATACACCCTATCAAGATCATGACAATGGCATAAACTTGACCTCACCTTCATCTTGGATGCATGTATTTTAGCACTTATGCCCTTGTTTTGTATTCTACGTGTTCAAAGATAATGAATGACTCCAATAAAGGATAGGGTCTATAATTAATCAATAGATGTTAATGAAGTAAATATTAAGTAAGGTTTATCTATGGGTGACTTAGTGGGTACCTCTGTTAGGTTATGCACATGGGTGAAGCTATGGTCAAAGCATATGGATATAGATCGGTTAGGATTTGGTAACATGCAAATTGCTCAAACTTTTTTAGTTGACATCTTATCAAATCAATAAAAGGGGGAAGCATGGACATGAGGGTTATCAAATGAAGCTTATTAAGAGACCTAACAATTTGGGTTTTCTATATATCTAAACCATGCAATCTTTATATGCTTATAGGATAATACTTTAAGATTAAATTATTTTATTTTCAAAGGGTTTGGTCTTCTAACTATACAAAAATGGAAGGTGACCTATATTCTTATCATGATTTTTTTCATGAAATGAGGTGGATTAAAAATATAATTGTATATACCTCTTCATATATTATGAATTAGGAAAATAATTACCTATTTTTAGTTTTGTATTATGGTTGCCTAAGAATGTAAGTGATGATGACTTATTTTAGTGACACTAGAACTACCTTGTACTAAACACATTTAATGTTGCAAGTTGATACTCTTGGTAACCCACTTTGGTTTGGGAATATAGACTTTTATATGACTACAAGATATCCATCATGGACCCCTTGGGTATAAAAACCTCAAAATTGAATATATCGTGTGAATTTTAAATGTAAGTGCTTTCCTATGGGATTGTGGAAACTAAGGTACAATTCACGTTAAGTAATAAGGTAGGCCCCAAATTTGCTTTAAAAACACCACGAACCTTCCCTGGAAGGAGGGACTGGAAAGGTGAAAGAGAGAGGCATGAGAGCAGAAGAGGAGGAGCATGAGAGAAACAAAAGCATGAAGGGGAGTATTGCACCCATATCAAGAGGGACGCCCTCACGTACTTCAATTCTACTTGTTTAAATTGGTAAATCTCTAGGTTTTATAATTAATTACTTCCATTTTTAGCTGGTAGTCACTTAGGGTTCGACTTGGAAAATATTAGAAATGGTCAATTAAGCTGGGTTTTTGATATTTTATTTTGGTACTTGAATATTGCTTACAACAAATGTTGCACAAGAAATTTCTTCATTTTATGCTGCTCATATTGTCCATGCTTAGAAAGATATTGCTTGCAAAAAATTTTACTTCTCCTTTCATTATCTAAACCCCATTTAAGTTTCGGGCTAGCAAAAATAAAAATTGTGTGAATAGATATGGGACTAGGGGTTGCATAAAGGAGAATAAGAAAACTAGAAAAAAAAGAGCTAAATACTCAACCAAATTGTTTCATAGGAAATCTCTTAGCTTAAGTATATATATAAGAATCTATGAAGGCATGAGTGTTTAAGCACACTAGCTTTTTGGTAGAAATCATAGCCTTGAACATATTGTTTACAACATCACCATTTAGAATAAAAAGGATCGCCATTTTATTCTTTGTTTTATTTTCCAAATTGGAAATTGTTACCTATTGGGGATCTTGATTTAACTAAAATAGTCACATCGCAACCCTATCACTCTAGTTACAATAGTAAATATATATTTCCATTGAGTACCTTATGTCACCAAACAACAATAGACCTATTAAAAGTAATCTAAAATTGCAAAATGTCTTCATTCTGGACCTCAACTGCATAAATTAACATGTTGTCCACTTTTATTTAACATGCTTATGGGCTTGGTTGTAAGCCTATTCATAATATATGTTATGTTAAACCATTAAAGTTGCTAAACAAAAGGGAAGGAGTGTTGGACTAATCGCCAACGTCCCCCTTCGGGGTTCGTGACATGGCTTAACCACCTCCCATGGGTCTGGGTAAGTCTAGTGTTTGTAGCGGGCGTTGATGGGTCGATCTTTTGGCACAACGACAAACATACAAACAATTGGTATCAGAGCCTTGGGTCATGGGTTCGAATCCCCTTGGGTAACGCTGAGGGGGGGATTGTTGGACTAATTGCTAGCATCCCCCTTAGGGGTTCGTGACATGGCTTAACTGCCTCCTGTGGATCTGGGTAAGTCTGGTGTTTGTAGCGGGTGTTGATGGGTCGATCTTTTGGTGCAACAGAAAACATACCAACAGGGAGTAATATCCAATTGGTCCTAAAGCCTTTGCTTAAGATAATTAAAAAAACTATCATAGTGAAAAGTATAGCACAACGACAATCAACATTTCATGAAAACATTGTTGCCTCCAAAATAAAACTCTTCGAAGCTATGAGGGGTGGGGAAAACAAGAATTTAGCTCAAAAAATAAGACTTATAATTAATTAAACACAACTTTGGATGTCCCTAGGGTTAATTTATCCCACTCCAATGAAGGATCAAAGGGTAGCTGTAGCTAGCCTATATGTGTCTACCAATAATTAGTCACCTAAAACCATTCCTTCATTCCTATATGAGTGCCATAGTGATGCACAAGGAACTTTCAGAACACCCGTAGGACCAAGCTAGAGAAGACCCAAGTGTGAACCTCTAGGGTAATCGTTGTATCAAGGGGTTCACTGGCAGTCATTGAGTGCACAAAAGTGACCGATGCCAATGCTACTCGAGATTATGAAGAAGATAGCTGAAACTATCACTAAGGTCATAAGGTAGTTCTTCTTCTTGGGTGGACAGACTCGTTGTTGATAACTTATAGGTGATTGAGGTCAGAATCCACCAAGTTTGGTAGGTTCACTACTTGAGAATTCTCTAAGACCCTTGGTACGGAGGATGGACCCATGGTGTAGTATGGGAAGCACCGAATCTTCTACCTAGTTGATCAATGACCTTGACCCATATCATCACCCCACTTAATGTAGAAGACCAAGGAATGAATGGGACCCTTAGTGTAGTGCACAATGCACTGTCATTCCTTTCTATGAGATGCTCTAGATGGGATAGTGGTGAGTCTCCCTCTTATTTACCTACCTATCTTTCTCTCACCTTTGAACTAATCCCATTGTGATGAGGTTGGACCCATGGTGTAGTATGGGATGCACCGAAACCTCTTCACAATTGAGCTTGAACTTGTTAGTTACCTTTCATTCCCTCAACCCAAACATGTACAAGTTTGTCCTAGGATAGCTTGTTGGGTCCACTTGGTTGGGGTCGACTAGGTTGTGGTTCACGTGGTTGGGTGTGTTGCACCCCACAAGGAAGAAAAGCTAGGTCAATAATGCATTTCGACATCTGCTCATGCTAGGTAATCTAAAACAAGATTCTTCCTTTGGTATTTGGTTTCCAAACCTCTTAATTGTGTAAACTCATCTAGATTTTCTGCTAATGATTGTGGATATTGTGATGCATATATGTGAAATTGTATGTTATCAAAAAAAAAAAATTTGCTCTCATGGTTGAGTTTTTACATTTAGATATTATTTTATTTTTACTTAAATATAAATATTTACTTTACTATTTTGTCACATTATTTATCATATATATATCTTAGTAAATTTTATTTACTAAAATTATTTTATTAAAATTATTGTATTCATTATAGACAAATGAAAATAAGTATGCATATAAATATTTTACATAATATGTTTGTTGTTTAATAATTTTTTAATACATCCATGCCATTACACTCCACCTCTTATAATAATTCTAAATTGATATTTTTGACTTTTAATTAAATATTATAAAAATATTTATATTAATTAATATAATACATAATAAATTATTACTAACACTATAAACAAAACAAATTTAATTTTTACCATAGTACTATGCCACTATTTAACCCTAATTCCACTTATGAGTAATAGAATAATATATTGCACCACGTGCTACCACTCGTTTTTTATCAAAGCTCAACCCTAGGCCTGGGCATCATTCGTTGAAGTTTGGAAACATTTGCAGCAGAAAAATATTAGGTTCAAATCTTTGAACGGTCTGTCATGAATACTGAGATGGTTTCTGGTAATAGGGAAGGAGATTTGAACGGCACAACAAAGGTCCAACCTTTAGATGCAGGCGCCCTATTTGTTTTAGAATCCAAAGGTAAATTCAGTTTCTATACTTAGATAAATATAAATAGACGGAGTTAAAGAGGGATTTTGATGATATGCAGGAACATGGATTCATGCGGGCTTTCATTTATCAACCTCCATAGTGGCCCCGTCACTTCTCAGCTTGCCATTTGCCTTCGCCTCACTTGGATGGGCTGCAGGTGTAATATGCCTTACTAGTGGGGCAGTAGTCAGTTTCTATTCATATAATCTCCTGTCCCTGGTGCTTGAGCATTTGGAATTGCAGGGAAACAGACAATTGAGGTTCTGAGATGTCAGCTATCATGTTCTGGGTAGGAATCGGGATATTGACACTTTTTCTGGGTATTGGATCATGTGTGCTTGTAATAGTGTTATCTATTTAAGGACCTCTAAGTTATCATCCAAATTTATCATCACTTTTCTTGGTGATGATGGGTCAGGAAGTGTAACTGGAAAGGTCAGAGATGCTTTCATACCATTTGTCTGAGGTTTTCATAGGGAAGACTATTTGTAATGGTTTGGTTGTGTAATTTGTTGGTTATACAGGACCAATGGCGGCTAAGTATTTTCTAGGACCTATACAGTTTGCAGTATGCTATGGATCTACAATAGGGTGACTCTGATCGGTGGGCAGACTCTTAAGGTATTTATATATGCGTCCTATAATCTTAATACATTTGGGAGAGTGATGTGGATTTTTCCCATTGATGCTTGGTTCTGTTTTGCAGTTTCTATACACTATATATCATCCAGATGGAGCAATGAAGCTATATGAATTTATCATTTGCTTTGGAGGGTTGATGTTGATTCTGGCTCAGATGCCTTCCTTTCATTCTCTGAGACACGTTAATCTGGTGTCCTTTGTTCTGTGCTTTGCTTACAGTATCTGTGCAGTGATCGGTTCCATTCATACAGGTTTGTGTCTAGATTGATTCATGCACTGTGCGCTTCACAATGGTATGAGGGAAGCTTGAGTTACTTTCTTAAGGTTCTATAATTTGGGTAGAACTATCCAAAACTCTCATACAAAAAATGTAGTTGTGGGAAACCCATTGCTGTAAGGATAACTTCAACAAGGACCAGGTTCTCCCAACTGCTCTGTATTTCTCGTTTTGTGTTTTCCATCGAACCAAGATCATAAAAATGGACTCCTTTAGATTACATCATTACCATTTGGACCATCCCTTTTATGCCCACATGCTTTAACCTTTCCTAAAGTTTATGTATATCTAGAATCTATAGATGTCTTAAAGAAGGATATTGGTAAAATTTAATAAAATTTTATTTCATATCTAACAGGTAATTCAAACGAAGCATCTGAGAAAGATTATTCTTTGGTTCGTAGTACAAGCAGCAAACTATTTGCAGCTTTGAATTCTTTCTCAATCATTGCTACCACTTATGGTAATGGAATCATTCTGGAAATTCAGGTAAGTTCTACTGGTTTTCTAGTAAAATTAGGGGTTGAAGTCTACCGTAAAGAGCTTTTAGTGGTATCGACTTAATTGTACATTACTAGGGCAATTACAAGAGCTATTTAGAGAAACAACACCCGAATAAAGATACAAAAGAGTTGTTATTTCCGAGTTGCTTTTACGTTCAAACATTTTGTACATTGGTAACCACTGATGACTAGATGGGCATCTGTATATTTTCTAACATTTTTCTTTAAAATCATTCTTGTATTGTCAGCTAGACAAATAGAACTATAGGCCTTATTGAGCATAATGTTTTCAGGCAACTCTGGCGCCTCCTGTTTTAGGAAAGATGTTCAAAGGATTGTCTATATGTTACGCAGTGGTGGTGTCCACATTCTTCTCTGTGGCAATTTCAGGCTACTGGGCGTTTGGCAACAAAGCAGAGGGAACTGTCTTTAGCAATTTCGTCCCATCCGAGGGGCCTCTGTTTCTTCCCAAATGGTTTCTAGTCATGGCTAATATGTTTGTGCTTTTCCAAGGAGCTGCAGTTGGAATGGTTAGAGAATTGAAAAACTTGTTACAGCAGTTCAATTATCAGTTCAGTAAAGATTTGAAATGTCTCAAAGAGAAAATATGAGTGTAGTAAATAGTCGAAAGAAGATAAAGTTCAAGTGAACAAGTGGCAGAGTTAAATCATTTAGATTTTATTAGGAGAGAGGATTCAGTAGTTGAGCACCTTGATTTCGTAGCTCTCAAAATCTTACGTGAAAATTTGAAATCACTCCCATTTTTTTACAGCAGCTTACTTGCAAGTCCCTTACTTATAACTAAGGTTTCAGGGCCACACCATCAAATATGATGCCACATCAGCATGTTTTTTGTCAAGGTGTCCAAAAGGGCCCCCAAAAAAGTGACACCGATAGTTGTGCAGGAAGTCATGTTTTATTGGTGCGCTAATGTGGCATCACATGATTTATTACATTTTAGATCTAAGGAATACATTTCTTTTAATTACGAGTAGTCATCATCAACACTAACAACTTTAAAGTCACAACTATTGATCTAGTATCCTTAAAAATATTGAACATTAAATCAACAAATTCTATAACAACTATTGGAGCATACTCAGGTACTGAACCTTTCTCCTAGTCTATATGAACTCTTAAGATTAACTTATCCCAAATTTTAAGAAAATAACTGAGAATCAATCAATTTGTAGAGGTAAAATGTTTGGATTTGTAACTTCCCAACCCATTATCAGGAAATATAATTGATTGTTTTAAACACTGAAATTGGCAGGTGTACTTGCAACCATCATTTGAAGTGCTAGAACGACACTCTGCATGTGAAAATGGGTAGATTTTCTTTGCGAAATCTGATACCCAGGTTGATTTTAAGTACGTTAGCAGTAGCCATTGCCACACTGTTGGCTGCAATGCTACCTTTCTTTGGGGATGCTAATGCAGTGATTGGTGCTTTTGGGTTTTTGCCATTGGATTTTGTTTTACCTATGATCTGCTACAACATGACTTTCAGACCTTCTAGAAGAAGCATAATATTCTGGGTCAATACCATTATTGCTGTGGTATTTTCTTTCATGACCATTTTGGGCTGTGTTGCAGCTATTCGTCAGGTCATCCTAGATGCGAACAATTATAAACGTTTTGCAAATATTTAATTTATACGCAATTTTTTTTCCTCGGAAATTTATTTATTCCATTGTTATCATTTGACGTGAATGTCTTCCACAAGTAAAACAGTCACGACAAAATTTGTAGACTTCAGTGATAAGTTAATCGCCATATTTAAGTTGTTTCTATAAAAATATTTCACTTGTTTTTGTTGAGTATTTTATTAGCATGCAACTTAAGTTTAAGGTTCAATTTTTACAATTCCATTGATTCTACTAGAAGGTCGACAACTTGCACTATGATAGATTTTTAAAATATTTCTAATATATTTAAAAGAAGTTAAGTAGAATTTGTATAGAATTAAATTTTAGACTAGAAGGTTGACAACTTGTACTATGCCAGATTTTTAAAATATTTTAAATATATTTAAAAAAGTTAAGTAGATTTTGTATAAAATTAAATTTTATTTTAGGAATTAAATTTTAGACTAGAAGGTCAACAACTTGCATTATGAAAGATTTTTAAAATATTTTAAATATATTTAAAAGTAGGTAGACTTTTTAGAGAATTGAATTTTATTTTAGGTTTTGTAAAGTGTTTTTAATGTTTGTTTGTTTGTTTCTGTTTGTTTTAGTTTTAGTTTTTAGTTTTTAGTTTTTTTAATTTAAGTTTGTAGATATAAAATAGGGCTTGGCCATTGTTCTAGTCAATGTTACTTTTAGAATTTTAAATATATTTAAAAGTAGGTAGACTTTGTAGAGAATTAAATTTTATTTTAGGTTTTGTAAAGTGTTTTTAATGTTTGTTTGTTTGTTTCTGTTTGTTTTAGTTTTAGTTTTTAGTTTTTTTTTAAATTTAAGTTTGTAGATAAAATAGGCCTTGGCCATTGTTCTAGTCAATGTTATTTTTAGAATTTTAAATATATTTAAAAGTAGGTAGACTTTGTAGAGAATTAAATTTTATATTAAGTTTTGTAAAGTGTTTTTAATGTTTGTTTGTTTCTGTTTGTTTTAGTTTTAGTTTTTCTTTTTTTTAAATTTAAGTTTGTAGATATAAAATAGGCCTTGGCCATTGTTCTAGTCAATGCTATTTTTTTCAAAAATAAAATATATTTATATTTTATTATACAGTGGGTTGGGAATATACTTTAAAAACATGTATATTAAGCCATATTTAGAAGAATAAATAGTCATGATAAATTATAGGTGAATCAAAAGATTAATTGTTCAAAATATTGCACTTTTAAAATAATTAAGTAGGAAGAGATAAAAAACTAGTAGTAGATCGTGGATCACAATGACTTAGAGTTCCATTCAATATTTAAAAAAGTTATACCATAGAAATTAGTCTCCAAAATTTATTAACATTATTGGTTTCATTTTTCTCTTTTCACTCTTTATGTTACTAAACATCATAATAACATACTAATTATGATTAAACATTAAACTATACAAATTGAAATTCAAAACTAATGTATTGTTAAACATTAGGAAAATAAAGGACTATTAGATTTTGTAATCCTTAGTCTAATTATTTTCATAGTCATAGGCTACCTTAATAAATGGTTAAAAAAATTCAGTTATGTTTAGATTATATTTATAATTTTTTATTTAATATGATAATAAAGAATGTTGTATTTAATTCAATTTATCTATTAATGTATATGAAAGAACAAATTTGGTCCATGGGAATACAAGAAATATAATGTCGAGAGGAAAAGTCAAGTGTATGACTACATGCCATAGAAATACAAAATAAGAAGTGAACAATACAGTGGAAGCCAAATCCAAAGACTCTTCTTGAAGGTTGTATTTTAGTATTCTTGACACTCAACACTACGAAAAATTGTGTGAGACCATGCTGGTCTCTAGACTTGTGACACCTAAAAGATTTACAATATAGACTTCAAATTTGGCCAAGGGTCCATAAGATGTAATGTTATGTCCCTAACCCTATACTATGTATTGTGTAGTTATCTTGTGGCTACCTTAACTCTTAATTAAGTCATATTATCATTATTATATCAATATTTGGTTAATTATGTCAGCCTAGGTGATATCCTAGTCATAAGTATGGTACATATTGGATGTATATGTTAGTTATCATCATCATGTAGAGTATTGTGTTCTTATTGAAGAATATTGCAAATATCCTCCGAGAAGTGGCATATTATTATCAAGTATTTGCATCATATTTCATATTATATATCTTTCTCTTATGAAATTTATTTCATAAAAAATGGTATCAAAGAATGATCTTGGCACTATGATGGAAAATCATTTTTTAATTTTTAATAACATATTAAGGCATGGGCCAAGGGCCCTAGCTCGATTGGATTGAGAATTTTGTTTTTGGAAAGAGATCACAAAGTTAGTCTCCCCTATCTTGATGGTACCAAAGGGCATGTCATGCTAGTGTCACTGATCATGTGAAAAAAATTACTAGGTGCACTACAATTTATAGGGGGTACAAAATTCCTTTAGTCTAAAAAACTATATTAAGGAATATACATTAATTATTTTAGAGAAATGAGAGCCAAACTAAGTAATTTATTGCAAAATTAGTGTTTCTATTGGAAAGAACACATATCTCAAATCTAGGAGAATTTTTTAATTATATTTAAAGGGATTTTCAATAATATATTGAGATGTATACAGTAAAAAAATTCAAAGAAATGTGAGCCAAATTAAGTGATTTATTATAAAATTAGGGTTTTTGCTAAATTGTTTTGAGAAAAACATATATCATAGATATAGGTATTTTTTTCATGATTTTTAAAGGATTTTTATGATCATATTGAATCATCTAATGTCCAAATTTTAGACGAATTAGAGCATAACTATATGATTTATCATATAGTTAGTGTTTCTAACTAATTCAAAGATCTCAAGGCTACAAATCAATCAATTTCTTGAAGATTATTCTAAGAAAGTGAGATCTAGACCATGGTAAGTTATAGTAAAAATTTGAGATCATTCTAACTTTATATTTGTGTGATTTAGTGTAAATTTATTTTTTTGGAAATTCTTCACTATAAGAAGTAGAAAAAGAAGAAGATGAAGAATAGAAACAAGAAAAAGAATAGGAGAAAGTGAAATAATGAGAAGAAGAATTAGAAGAACAAGAATAAGGGTTAGAACAAGGGAAAGAAAAAGAACAAGAACAAGAACAAGAGCTAGAGAAAGAGTAAGAGAAACAACAAGAACACAAACAAGAGAAAAATAAAGAAGAAGAGAAAGAATAGAAAAAAGAATAAGAAGTAATAGACGAATAAGAAATGAAAGAAAAAAAGAGGTGAAGAAGAAAAATAAAAATCTAGCATTGCTCGAACAATACTTTTGTAAGAGATGGGGAATGTTATGCCCCTAATCCTATATTGTGTCTTGGGTCACGACTAGTAAACTTTTGGATACCTTAACTCTTAATTAAGTCATATTATAATTATATTATATTCTTATTTAGTAAACTAGGTAAGCCTAGGGATTATATGTTGTTTTCTAAGTCCTACCCTAGGTGATATCCTAGGTATAAGTATGGTATCTATAGGATGTATAATTATTATCAACATGTGGAGTATTGTGTTCTTATTGAATATTATTGGAGGTATCCCCCTCGAAGATTATTACGTTGGTGCCCCCTCGAAGTGACATATTATTGTTATATATTTGTAACATATATTTCATATTGTTTCCTTCTCTTAAGTTATTTCATAACATGCAATAAATCTACAATGAACCTATCTTATATGCTCCTTTGGAGAGTCATTGATGAGGTCAAATATATCCTATAAGAAATGAAAAAGATAGATTTGGCCCTCATAATATGAGAGCATAGAAAGAATCAAGTAAATCTTTAAAGAGATAGAAAATAATGTTGTAGGGTATGTGCAGGATCATCATGGAAAAAATAGGCCCTTAAGTGGTGAAAAATTTAGAAAAATCAGAGTTAGGCAACTTGATGTAAAAATTTGAATAAGTTATCTATATTATTTCAAAAATATGTAAGAATACAATCTATAGAAAATTGAATGTAATTTCTAAACACCTTGGTTTATTTAAAAAAATATATATTTCATGAAAATTTGAAATTTCAATGCAGTAGCACTTAAATTTCAAGGAAAAAATAAGTAGGTGTCTATTTAACCACCCCAACCACAATATAATGATAATATTTTTTATAAGATTTTAGATATAAGTAGAGGATTCATGTCTTGATGTGATGCATATTTTTTGTAATTATTTTCTAAGTAAATAATTAGTTATGAATTTCTGTAGTGTCCCTTCATTTCGGCTGTCTTTGGATTTCAAGTAAGTTTGTTTAATGGTGTATTGAATAACTTTTCTTAAAATAATTATTTAAATTGAGAATTGTTTTGCTATGGTAATTCGAAGGAATTCGGAAAATTAAATTAATAATTAAAATAAATTTGGAAATTAATATAATATAAATTATATGGTTATTAATAAACTAAATTATTAAGAAAATGTTACATTTTTATTTATCGATATAGTTCTTTTGAAGTAAAAATACATGCATAGTATGCTTATAAGAAGATTTCAATTTATTTATTTAAATCGTTTCCTTATTATGCTCACTTGATAAAAGAAAAATAATAGAAGGGAGTACATGACTTACTCTCGTAATGCGATGGAGATGATAACATTATTAAGTCACCTATAGTAACATTTTTAAAATATTAATGAGTGAAGAGTTAAAGGCTCGGCAGTAAAAATTCAATCTGGAGTAATTAGAGATTATAATAAACATTTACCTTAATAAATGTTACAGTGTCATCCTTGTCACGTGAATGGAAACCTCTTTAATAAAGCAAGTAAAAGGAATGGGGAATCAAATCCCCATGCTCTTAAAAGATATTATTTTAAAAGAAAAAGGAAATTTAAATAAGGCCTTAGAAGAAGAAGAGGGGAATTAGATTCCGATTCATAAACTAAAATTTAGTTTTCATTTAATAAAAGCTAGTTCTATTAGGAATACATTCAAACTAAAAGACTATTAGGAATACATTCAAACTAAAAGAAAAGGAAATTACTTGTTTCCTCTTTTAAGGAAAGTAGTAAAATGGAAAATCATATATTTAATAACATATATTATGCCCCAAAGTGATAATTCTGAGTAAAACAAAGGCACGCATCATGACAGCTGGGGAGGAATATCCTGCATTTCTCACCACGTGTCTTCAAGGCATTTCCTCCAGTGTACCACGTGCCTTGTCGTTGCATCCATATTCTGCATGCATTTTCTTCTAAGGGGGCGGCATCCACAAGCAAAAGGGGGAGTTAGGAAGTTTTGGCAAAAAGAAAAAAAAAAGAATAGCTCTCTCACCCATTGGATGCACACACACATTCTACCTTGTCTATGCTTCCACAATTTGCATACGTTTCTACCAGAGGAATTGCAGCTAAATTTTGGTACCTACAGTCGTGGCGCTGGCAAGATTTCAGGAGGCTTCACCTCTTTGTATGATTTGTCAACCAGTTCACGTGCCTGGCCTATGCTCATTTTGCATTCATATGCACCCGGGCAAGCCTTGTCTACATCGGGTGGTCATAGATGGTGGGGAAAAAGGTATCAAACGAATTCAATTATCCAAATCAAAAATAAACCTCTGAGATTTCCAGGCAGAGGGGGACATTATTGCAGCTGTAACAATGGGAAGATGGTATCCACTCCTCCAAACTCTTCCTCCCTAGTATTGACTTTTCACTTGTCCAATTTAGCGAGCTACATTAAGTGAAGATAGCCCTAATCTCTTGGTTATTGTGATGTGATTACAAACTGTTTCCTGCAAATTAACATTGCTTATAAATATTATCACGTTACCTTTATGCTTGCAAATGGAATTAGTGATTTTAGGTTGATCACTTTTGTTGTTCTATGGCTACCCTCTTATACATGTGAAGTGCTGGTGATCTTGTGAATTTGGTTGTACAAGCTGGTCGATTCGGTTGAATATCTGGGTCATAGGATTTATATTTCTTTTGTCTCGTCTATGCTCCCATAGGATTTCTTTCTTTTGTCTTGTCTATGCTCCCACATAATGTAAGCAAGTCCTTGATGACTATGCAACGGTAGCTTCTGATAAAATTCCCCCCCCCCACTATCCATTTACAGTTTGATTGAAGTTTTGACCCTATTTTAACATGCCTATTTCAGCATCGGCAGGCAGAATGTTGGCAAAAGTGTGGTGTTCAGTTTACACCTGCCGATTGCATTTGCTTGAAAGTTTCTAAAGCCTCATCAGTAAATCCGTTTGGTGCTTAACCTGAAATCATTACAGTTCATAAGATGACTTCTTTCAGGCATCCTGTCAAAAGTACACGAGCCTTGCCTTTGTTTCCTCATTTTGCACACATGACCAACACAACTTTTCCAATTGCAAAATCTGACAAAAATCCCCTTCCCCTACCACTATGCTTGACGGATGCTCATACTCTGTTTCATAGCTCCCCTGTTGGCGCAGCAGGGAGGATATTGGCTAAGGTTTTGTGAACGGGTTTTACACCTGCCAATTGCATTTGCTTGAAAGTTTCTAAAGCCTTTTCAACAAATCTGTTTTGTGCCTATTCTGCAATCATTGCATTCTTTGAGATCACATCTCTTTGAGACATTTTGTTAAAACAGTTCATGTGTCCTGCCCATGCTTACACATTCTTTTTGCATTCATGAACTCATTCTGTCGAACTTCTCCCACGCCAAGTCTGTGCTTCAGCATTTTGCATACATGTGAATGTAGGTTCTGCCTTTGGTCATATAGATCATTATATGGCATTGTGTGAAGCCTTGGCCTTTGCGTAATGAATACTTTATCTTGCTCTGGCTCCTCCCTTCGCTGCGTGGATATTTTTAATTGGTCACTACGGTCTCTTTTCCCAAGCCCTTACTTCTTTTGCAAAATCAAATGCGCCTTACATTCGATTGTATGCAGTTCTTTCTAGATCCAAGATATGCCTGAAAAAAAATTACATTCACTGATTTGTTTTGGCTGAATACGATCTTTTTTTAAACAATGACATATATAGCATAGATTATGTTTTAAATCCACTTCATTGCCTTTTCGTGCTGGGTAGTATTCGATCCTTGGTTTATTTTATTTAATGTTATAGCCTTACCATACTCCTTCGAATCTTCTTCTTAAACGAATAAGCCATGATAATTAAAACAAGGAAGTAGGGGCCAGTTACTTTTTCCATTTAAAATATAAACTCCACTTAAAATTATTTTCCTTTCTTTTTTTGTGTGGGCCTTTATAGATTAATCTCACGTGGAAGGGAAGGGGGAACTAATTCCCTTAAAATTCAACTCCACTTCTAGGGAAATGAAAATACCTTAGTCTAAAAGTAAGGGATAAAATAAATATATTCATGTGATTTAGATTCCATCATAAAATAATTATTATGGGAGCCCCCACTATCTAATAAAGCTATTAAAATATTAATAAGGAAGTAAAGTTAGTAAAATTTAATATTTAATTAAAGTAGTTAAATTATTAAACTATTTCATCAATAAATTTTAGTAACATGTTATTTGTTATATGATTAAGTTAATTGGGTTAGAATTCCAATTATTAAAGTAGTTTTAATTATGTTTTATAAAGAAGTTATTTTGATAGGGGGCAATAATTTGTTGCTAGATTCAAGTTGCGATTTATAATTGGACATATAGGAGTTAATAATATAATTTAGAATTATGATTATCCACTATGATTGATTAAGTTAACAACTCTTATTTATTTAATTTTGTATAAATGACAACAATATGTTATTTGGTTAATCGTTATGCGAGTAGTTATTAGATTAATGATTAATATAGTTAATAATGAATTATTAAAATAGGTTACTTGATTTATTGTCTTAAGGTGAATAGTAGGTGAATTGGTTTTAGGATTGAGGAGGAATTGTGTTAAGAAGAGAGATGGAATGCTATTAGTAGAGAATTGTAAATAGATGATATATGTTAGGGCAAGTATCTTTTGACTTTAGATTGTAAGGTTTGACTTGTTTTCATGTTGGGATATTTGAGTGGTTTCAATTGTTAGATTTATTCGTATCAGTACATGAGTTGTGAAAGTTTTTCCATAGTTATGGTGCATTGGTGGATAAATAAGGAATTTTAGTAAATATGAAAATAATGTCACCGTTGGATGTATTGTTTGTTGATGCTTATTGGTATTGTTTAAGTGGTTTATTAGTCATACTATTAGCTTGTTAGGGCATCGTGTGTGGAGAAAATTGAGGTCTCCCTTGGATGTCCTATTGGCTGAATTTCTTGTGGTTGATTTTGTATTGAATTGATTATGTAAGATTTGCTTGAACTGAAAACCTTGTTGTTGATTGGGCATTGTTTCAATGTTTAGAAATTTATGTTGGATTCTAATTATTATGGTGGATCCTGATTTATATTTGATTATGATTATTGCCTTTTATGGAAGGAGCCTGTTTGTGCCCAAAAGGTTATTGAGAAGATTTTGATCTTTGCAATTAATTCTGTAATGAGTTGATGTTGTTAGCTTTGAGTGAGCTTGAAGATCTCATCATGTTGTTGCCACACTTACTCTACTCTCGTCATTGTGTGATTGTGGATTTCATATAGTCATTTTGTGGGCCCTAATGTGAGTCTTTCTCTTGTGCTAATTTTGGAAATAAGAAGACTTTATATGATGACTTTTGGTAGTCATATTTTGAGATGGTTGGGAACCCAAGAGTTTGAATTACCCTTCAGTGGAAGTTGTTGTTTTTTGATATTTTATGCTTCCAGAGGCAATGGAGAAATTTGATTTATAATGATGTTCTACGGTTGGACCGTTGTGATTTATTGATCTTATTTTGGATTTTGAGCTTTTGGGTATTACCTTATACTATGGTGTTGACCTTTGATGTGGTGGGTGGTACCTCCTTGTTCTTCCTTAGTAATATGGAATGGTTTGCGAGATGGTTCTTGCCTCGCATGTTGTGAGTTATGCACACTTTGATTTTTATGTGAGCTGAGGTACACCCCTTGCTTGTATTTATTTTTGGTCGTAGGGAGAGTGGCTCTTCATGGGGGCCGGCGCACAAAGGGGCTGTTTGGATAACCCATGGAAGAGTTTCTTAATCAAGTGATAATGTAATTAATTAACTAGTAGGTTGGGTAGATAAACACTAAACAAGATTAATTATGAGCCTCACCCATACCGTTAGTGCTTTCACAGGCTAAGGATGGGATGAGAAGACCTGGTTGGTAAGATCACTGCCTTGTCCTCACGAAAGGTAAGTGGTTCCGCATGAGTCACCCTATGGAGCGGTGCCTTGAGATAGGCTGCCTGGATAACCATAGATGGAGGCGGTACCTTGTGATAGGTTGCCTGGATAATCCATGTAAGGCCATGCGATGACACTCTCCTACAGTACCCGTTTATTTTCCCTTGTTTGGTTGCCTCTGGGAGTGTTGTTTGAATTGTTGATGTTGTTGAGGCAATTGGTTCTTGGTGATTGTTGTTGAAGCCTCCAAGTTCTATCTTTTAGTGTTGCATACATGCCTCATGGCAACTTGATTGATGTTAATGAAAGGTGCCCTTGATATTTATTGTTGATTGATATTGCAATTTTATTTGAAGGCTTGGATCCTATTGTTGTTGGCACCTCTTATGGTTATTTAGTGTTGAGCTATAATCTTGACATTTGGATTTGTTGGAATTTTCATTATTTTGTTTTGGCTAAGTGATGACAATGTTGTGGTTTGTTATCTTATGTTGATGATATCCTTGTTGTGGAGTCTGGTTTGCTATTGGTTCATTTGATTGTTTTGGATTGCGGTATGGGGATCTTTCTTGTCAACTCCTAGCACGGGGGGTGGACTTTCGGGTCCACGTGGTCGGGTGGAACGTGCTATGCACCCCATTGGGTCCCCAACCAAGGATCGAGTTGTGCAGATATGTGCCTCTTGTGGACTCTAGGATTGTACCTGAGTCGGAGCTGATCTTGTTACTTTGTATTCACCTTTTTAATTGGATTAATCTATCTTATTGTATTGTTCCCGGATATGTTAAGGAACACATCTGTATCACTATATCTCTTATACGATGTAACTTTTATTATCATTGTAATGATTGTAACCCTTGACCTTAATTTATGATCTTTGATGGATGTTTGTCATTCATGAAATGTATATAAATACTTGGTACTTTTATGTGTTAACGATTCATAGTATGTAATTCTAAATGGTGTTGTATCTGTGGAAATATACTCCACAATTGGCATATTGAACTATTAATAAAATGTTATATGTATCTTTTTCATCTCTTTTGATCAGGGATGGTTGGATGTTATCTTTATGTAATCTTGATTTGTTCGTTATTGTTATGGTATTAGTTTGAGGACTTCGTGATGCCATCTCGTGTACCCCAGAGGACGTAATGGTCATTGTGAGATTGTATAATTGCTTTATATGCAATATATGTTCATGTTTATCTTATGAATTGTTCTTCTTTCAAAAAAAAAATTGTGTGGTAATTTGTTGTTTCTGTTGTCCTTTGGGGTTTGCATTACAATTTCTTATTACAAATTTTAAAAAATATAAAAACTCTTATGTCGACCACCTTAACTTGGTCAAAACTTTATGAAAATTCATTTTTTTAATCCTATAATATGCAAAGCATAGAATGTGACACATGTTTTGATTTAAAAAATGTGATCTTATTTGAAAGCTATAGATTTTTCAATCAACCTATCAATTAGGACTTTAGTTGTAATTCAAATAGAAAATGAATAATAATTATTTATTAAATTTAAATTAAATCATAATTTATATTGGTGGAAAGCTAAGAATCTCCTTTCAAAACCCTTTTCATTTCATCAATTTTGGGTTAAAAGAAGTCATCAGCCACATACCCATCATATTGCCACTTTTTGGCCCATCATGATCCTGTACATACCCTGTGATCCCATAATAGAGATATCATCTAAGTATAAATCATTTGTCAATATTTTGTTATAAGGATAACACATAAAATATGACCCTTTTGGGGAATATGATATTAAATCTAAATATGAAGTTGATAGGAGGAAAATCTAAGTTGTATTTAAGAAATATCTTTAGGTTGTTATGCAATCATGTGTGGAGGGACATAATAGAGGTATATCTAGCCATTTAGAAAAATGAAACAACATACAATTAAAAAATATATATTAATAAAATAATATTATTTTATTGATTTACAATTATGAATGGATTATAATATACTACAATAGGGTCCCAACATGATAGGCCTTAGCCATTTGATTATAAATATGATCTTGAATGATAGTAAAATATAATTAACTAACATAATTTTCAACTCTATCTACTAATTATGCTACTCCTAAAATATTATCAATGTTATTTATATAACTTAGTGTCAAGCCCTAGAAATGATCATAGTTGGCCATAACATGATGTATTTAGGTCAGTTCCTCATGAAATGTGTAGTGAGCCAAATGTATGGCTAAATATCCCTAATAGAATTAGTAATGAAGGATGTTCATCGTATTCATATTGACCAATATAGCTTTGATATGTGTTAACTTGTAGAAACAAACCATGAAAGAACATTCCAAGCCATTAATTTTAACTAAGGGTAAGCATGTCAAGAACAATAAATTTTATAAATGAATTGATGTCTTTTTAATAATTAGAAACATTTAGAAAGTAAATATGAAATTAAAGGATCATAGTAGAATATATATGTAGCTAAAATTAAATGTGATAGTAAATTCATGTAATGCAATAACTTTTACACTAGGACATTAACAAACGAAAGATGATTAAATATTTTTTATGATAAAAAGTGGCCTTTGGAAAGTTGCATAGAAACATGCTCAAGGTATCATAACAACATGTGATGAAACACTTGAAACACACATCAATAGAAAATGCACAGTGACACAATTAAAATTCATAACTCTACCCTAATACAAGATACAAAGGTTGGTCCACAAAAATTGAGACATGAAAGATAGATAATTATCAAAACCATTGAAACACTCTCTTAAAAAATTCACTTAACCACACTTAAAATTCTACTTTGGTTTAAGATAAGAATATCCAAAACTACCATTGCTAAACTTTTATAAACACCCACCAATTGGTGGACTTTGGATCCAACTTTAAAAATTCACAAGGTAGATAGTTGTTAGGAAAAATGATGTCTCAACCTTGCAATTATAACATGTTAATATATTTAAGTGTAGGGTGTTTCAAGGAGGTTACCCCCCTTGTGAGGTTGGAGGAGGATGACCCCCATGGTAGGGGGTCTAGGGGTCACCTAACTTAGTGAGGGTTTAGGGGAAAACCACCAAAAGACACATTTCATATATATTTTATCATCATAAATTTGGATTGTTCATCATTGAGCCATATATCTACTATCTATATTATCTTGTATTTTCTTGTATTAGAAGAAACCTTGTTTTATGAGGGAAATGTATTACAACTGTGTATTATATTTTTGTATTGTACATGTGAGAGTCTAATAGCTATTGAGTTGCATTTGGATCTTTGATTAGTGATACTCCTATGAGAATCTTGCTTTATAAGTATATTTTAATCTCGTTGATTTCAAGATAATACATTGGGAATCTTTTGGAGTGTGGGGTTTTCCCCATATAAATCAATGTGTTGTGGTATGCATGAAGTTTATGTTTATTATGTTTAGTTTTTATAACTATTTTATAGATTTCAAATTTGTGCATAACCCTCCTCTCAAGATTAGTGTAGGAAGTTGTTTTGCTACCTTAGATTCCTTACAATAGTATGTATTTTGTATTTAGATCTAACTACAACTTGCACTAGCTCAAGTTTGTGCTTTAACACGAAGAGGAAATTTGTAACTTGCTAAGTGTGAAGACCCCATGAACCCTATTTTCAAATGACCTTGGACCTTAGGGATGAAAAATAACTCACACAAAGTCAAAGCCCTATGAAATTTTGGAATATGATAACATAAATGACTTAGATTTTAGGGTCTCACTTGAAGCTATAACTTATAAGGTTTTGAGAATTTTTTAACCCTGACTCTAGATATTTTAGTTTTTAGTAATTTACAACATGGAATATATAATGGGACTCTAAAATCTATACTCCTTACGCTTTAAAATCTAGAATCTAAATGAAGCTTACAAAAATACTATGTAATAATGTTTAGAATGTTAAACTATTATATTTGATGATTGAACCCCATAGCTCCCAAATATCACTTGCAACCAAAGTTATTTTTTCATATAATAGAGAAAACAATAGATTTTGTATGAATCCTAAGAGTTCTATTGGTACAACAATTTATCATTGATCTACAATGTATGATAAATAAATCCTCAATAAAATATAAATAAAGCATAGTAGAAAAGATTAGTGAGGATTAATTTAGATCATGATATGTTTCCTAATCCTATGACTCTAGATAAAAAAAATCACATGGCCTAGGTAAGCTTAAGCATGCTAATATGAATAGGACCTATAATAATTAATTAGGTTATTTACCTTTTCACTCTAACATCTCCAATAAGTAAAACTTCAAGAGTATGATAAAATATATAGACTAATGACATGAATGTATGAATGTGTCCCAACTACAAGGCCTAATGAGGTAATCATGCATAAATTGATAAACCTCTCACAATTGGAGAAGAGGATAAAACCTCATATGGGAAAAATTATCTCTAAAAAAAGAGAGAAAGGGGAAAATTATATATATATATATATATCAACTTAAAATGACTCCCCAAGGATATCTTCAATTAAAAATTTATAGTAAAGATCCACCCATTAGAGAGTAAAGAAGAGACTACATATCCCCCACAAAGAAGTATTTCTTAAATTCCAAAGGTGAATTCTCAAAGAAGAATACTAGAGTCTTACTAGAAGTCTTATAATCCAAAATTGATGGAAGAATAAAAAATTTTAAGTGATGAAACTTTTCCATAGGAATAAAATTCACTCTAGATGCATGATTTTATAAAACAATCAAAGGTACTACAAGATCATTTGAGGAAAAATGTAAAAATACATACAATAAAGATGCATGATAAAACATCTTTATAGATTTTTTTTATCTAATGTATAAATATCTAATAAAAATTGAATCATGCATGACCTCAATCGTATTCCTTGCTTCACTATGTGTAATATGATAGATGAAAAGATGTTTTTTTGACAATGAAAAAAAATATAGTACATCATTGGATGTGGGTGATCCCACAATACTGGTTTACAATTTTTGGCCAAATTGGACACTGAACTGATTTTTTCTAACTAAATCTTCACTTTTGGGCACCTAGAGCGGCTAAACCATGAGGAATTTGAAGATGATGCAAACTAGTGATTTGTGACATTTTGTCTATAGATTCTAAATATATTTTTTCAAAAAATTTGGAATCAGATTGCACTTCTTTTTCCATCTCGTTCAAAAACTAGTTTTTTTTTCAGATAACACCATTTTTAAAGAGTGACAATTTCCATGAAGGATAAAAGTCTTTTTTTTGAATTCAGATTTGTAACTATGATATCTAGTGCTTCCAATTGGTTTCATAGTGTTTTATTGAATATTTTTCCTTAATCAATTTTCAAAGTCAAACCAATTACAATTTAGACATAGATGGACCATATACAACATAACTTTTTTTTGTATGTATCGAAATTCAATTATTTTTTGTTGGATCAAGGACTTCAATATCTAGTGCATTAATATTTTTCAATTTTTTTTTGATAATATACTATTTTTCCACATGTGTAGAACAAAGAGCTTGATTTTCAATAAAAAACCTATGTTTAATCATACTAAAAAACCAAAACATATTAAAATTATATTCTTGGATAGCTTGTTCCAAGGACTACCATCATTCAGTTGGGTCTATGAAGTCTCCATTTTCATCCTCAACTCGAGCTTGAAGGGAGAAATTCTGGAGTTTTTTGGTGCTAGAGGGAGAGAAGGGGGAAAAGGGGGGTTCGAACAAACCGTGGTTCAAGCGAACCCCCCTTGGAGGTTTGCTCAAACCAGGGTTCGAGCAAACCCCCTTTCCACAACCATTTCCTTTGCATTTTTTCCTAGGAAATGTGGGACCCAACATTTAATGGGTTCGATCAAAGGGGTTCTAGTGAACCCCCTTTGGGTTCACTTGAACCAAATGTTCGTTCAAACCTCAAAAAACCAAATTCTTTTGCATGGGGTCATTTTTTGCAACTTTTCCTTCCTCACTGGAATTGTAAATCAGTTTTGTGGGTTTACCCATGTGTCATCTTCAATATAAATAGTTTATTTCCTACAAACACTTATTTTTATTTTATTTCCCATTAGGATGTTTGGTAAGGTACAAGAATTAAATTAAGATAAAATACCCAATGAATAAATCATATGATGTGAGGGTCCTGAATAAAAATGATATTTCCTTGACTAAATATTATTAGATGTAAAGAGTGATATTTCCTTTTTGTTAAGAATTTTTTTCTCAACCTTGCAATTTTATAAGGTACTATTGATACATAAAGTACTATTGATACGTCCATGATGGGGGGGCACGACGGGGTTTCCCCTTGTGAGGGGTTTGGGGGGATCGTGCCATGACAGGGGCTTGAGGGAAGCACCCCTAAAGGAAAATTTTACTTATATTTAATTATTATAAATTTGGACCATTCATCATTAGTTCTTCGATCTGACGATCAATATTTTATTAGCTTGAATTGTCCTAGAAGGAAACCCTATTTTATGAGGGCATTGTATTAGAACTGTGTATTGTGATGTATTCTAAGAGTGACAGTAGTCATGTTGCGTCTAGATCTCTAGTTGGTGATACTCCTATGAGAAGCTTTCTCTACAAGTATATTGTAATCTTTGTGATTTTTGAATAATATATTGGGCAGATATTTGAGTGTGGGGTTTTTCTCCCAAAATGGTTTTCCCCACGTAAATCACTATGTTGCAGTATGCATGATATTTATGTTTATTTATATTTAATTTTTTGTAACTGTTAAAGATCTATAAATTTTTTGCATTATTCTCCTCTCAATATTAGTGTAGGAAGTTGTTTCGCTACCTTAGCTTCCTTACAAATGGTATCAGAACCTTATCACCTTTGGTTTTAGTTGTGGGTTGTTGGGTTTTTCGAACTAATCCAGATTTGAGTGAGAGCTTGTGTAGAAGATACTTTGTGATCTTGTTGCAAGAATTTTTAGATGGCAAGTTCATTAGGGAGAATAGAGGTGGATAAATTTTTTAAAAATAATTTTTAAATGTGGAAGTTGAATATGGATGATCTATTAATAGATCAGGATCTGTGGGATGCTTTTGATGAGAATGTTTCAAGGCCTACAGATCATACTCAGGTTGTTCAATATGATTTGTTATGGACTATAAATCCAAGGGTTTAATTAGATTTTTCTTGGAAGACTCTATTTTAATCAATGTTCATCAAGAGGCTTCTGCACAAAAAGTATGGAAGAAGGTTGATGAGATGTATGGAGCCAAATATTTAGTGAAAAATATTTTCTCAAGGAAGAAATTGTATTCCTCGAGAATGGAAGAGAGTGGACGAATTACATACCACCTAGAAGCATTCAATATGAACTAGTGGCTCGTTTGGCATCAGTTGGTGTCAAAATGGATAAGGAGGAGAAATTTCATATCCTACTTTGTTCTTTGCTTGATTTGTGGGATTCTCTTGTTATGGCTACTAAGAGTACTTCTGTTATGGAAGATTGAAGAAGTGATGGGTTCTTTGCTTTCTGAAGAGATGAGGAGGAGGGTATCAATCAGTGCCAAGGAGGCCCTAAATATTCATCAAAGACCTAAGGAAGAAGGAAAGAAGAATGAGAAGTGTGATAAATCCAAGTCCAAGGGGAGATCCAAATCTCCTGGAAAGTCCAAAGTTATTTGCTAGAACTATGGAAAACCTAGGCATGTTCGTAAGGATTGCAAAGTAGAAAAGAAGAAGGAAAAGAAGAAATTTGATTATGATTCTAAGTTCGAGAAGGAAGATGGTGATGCATTCATTGCAGCTTTGGCAACTCATGTAGGTAATGATGCATGGTTAATTGACTTAGGTGCATCTTTCCATATGATGTTTAATAGAGATTGGTTTTCTCAATATGAAGAACTCGATGAAGGTAAGTTGTAATTTGGTGATAACTCTAATTTAAATATTGTTGTTCATGGTAAAGTTAGAATCAAGTTTCTTGATGGTAGAATAAAAAGGATTAATAGTGTGTTGCACATCCTTGGATTAGCATGAAATTTGTTATTTGTGTGTAAACTAATAGATGCAGGTGTGTAGGTAGTATTTTATGATGCAGGATGAAAGATGGTTCTAGAGGTGTTATGGTCATTACTAGAGGTTTCAAATATGGCACATTATATAAGATTAATGCATGCATTGTTAAGTGCATATTACTTTTGTGAAAAAAAAGTTTGTGGAAGAGGTGAGGGTTTCACCTTTAGCAGATGGTCATGGCTTCTAGGAACCTAAGGGAACTCTTTCTTCTAAATCAAATTTACCTATAGAGAAAACTATGTTATGGCACTTGAGACTTGGTCACATTAGAGAAAAGTGTCTAAGGACCTTAGAAAATTAAAACCTTGTTGAAGAGTTATTTGATTGTAATCTTGAATTTGAACTTTGTGAGCATTGCATTTATGGAAAACAAAACCATGTTGAATTTTTCTCAAGTTCTCATAAATCTTGTGGTATATTGGATCTTATTCATTTTGATGTGTTTGGTCTTGTAGATGTTCCTTCAATTAGAAAATACACATATTATGTTTTGTTTATTGATGACTATAATAGGACATGGGTCTATTTTTGAAAGAGTAAATATGAATTTTTTAGTCAATTTAAAATTTTTAAAGCAATGGTTGAGTTCCAAATCAGAAAGAAAATAAATTTTTTAAGGATTGATAATGGTGATGAAATTTTCTCTAATGATTTTGAAAAATTCTATAAAGATTATGGTATTAATAGAGAAAAGACAACTTCATATTCTCCACAACAAAATGGAGTTGCAAAAAGAATGAATAGAACACTGATGGAGAAGGCTAGAAGTATGTTGAGTGGTGCTAGTCTAGAACAAAGGTTTTGGGCTAAAGTTGTTGCCACTTCTTTTTACCTGATTAACAAGTCTCCTACATCAACTCTTTTTGATAAGATGCCTCTAGAGGCATGGTTGAGCCCCAAGCCTTCATTAATATATCTTAGAGTTTTTGGTTGTGAGGCATATGCACATATGCAAAAGGAGAATCAAACAAATTTGTAGAACAAGGCTATCAAATGTATCTTCATTAGATACAATTATGGTGTGAAAGGATACAAGCTTTGGGATCCTATTGCACAGAAGGTAATACATACTAGAAGTGTTATTTTTAGAGAAACTAAGCCTTCTTATGTTACATTGGAGCCAAAAAAATTAAATAGGAAGATGTGATTCAATTTCCTTCTACACCTAAGAAATTTGAATTGAGGCCGATGGATAGAAAAGAAGTTGAGGAGAGCTCATCTAGCTCTAAATCATCAAAAGAGAAGGAAGAACCTCCAACTCAACTTTTTTGTAGTTCTACAAGGCATAGACAACTACTTGAAAGGTATTCACCTAATGATTGAGATGTATTTTATCTTTGAATACTAACATGGATGAAACCAAATCGGTAGAAGAGGAATTAGGTATCAATGATGAAAAATCATAGAAGATTGCGATGGATGAAGAAATGACAACTTTGAAAAAAATGATAGATGGGATCTTGTGCCATTTCTTTAAGGACAAAAATTGTTGGTTGCAAATGGGTGTTTAAGAAAAAGATTGGTTCAGATGGAGGTATTGAGAAGTACAAATAAATGTTGGTTGCAAAAGGTTACTCTCAAGTTGAGGGTGTTGATTATGGTGAGATATTTTCTCATGTTGTAAAAAATAAAATCCATTCTAGATTTTTTCTTTCTATTGCCGATGCTTGTGATTTAGAGGTTGAGCAAAAGGATGTGAAAACAACTTTCCTTCATGGTGACTTTAGGAGGATATTTATATGAAACAACAATAGCACTATGTGATGAGAGGTAAAAGTAAATTGATTTGCAAATTGAAGAAATATTTGTATGGCCTAAAACAGAGTCCTAGGTGGTACCAAAAACTTGATACATATGTGTTGATTTTGGGATTTGAGCATTCTAAATCAGATCATTGTGCTTATTATAAAACTGATGGTGATTGTTTCATGTTCATTACATTATATTTTGATGATATGTTATAATTGATAGAGGGAAAGGTATGATTTCATAACTAAAATCTCAACTTGCTGCTAAATTTGAAATGATAGACCTTGGTGTAGCTAGTACACATTCTTGGGATGGAAATTAAAAGAGATAGAGTGAAAATAAAGCTATAGCTTGGCCAAAGTATGGAAATTAAATTTTACAAAGGTTTGATATGCAGGATTATAGACCATTATGTGTTCTTGTTTCAACTAGAACAAAGTTATCTATTTTAGATTGTCCAACATCTCTGTCAAAGATGAAAGAAATGAGAAAATTTCCTTACTAAAGTGCATTTGGAAGCTTGATGTATGTTATGGTTTGTACAAGCCCAGACATTTCCCAAGTATTGGGAGTTCTTTCTAGATATATGTCTAATCCTGGTAGAGTTCATTGGGTTGCAGTTAAAAGAGTATTCAAATATTTGTGTGGTACCTCAGATTATTCCTTGTACATTATCATAGTATAATATGACTAAAGATGATATTTCTCTTGATATTCATGGTTATGTGGATTCATACTACATAGGTGATATTGATAGAAAACATTCCATCGGTGCTTTTTTTTTACTTTATTTGGTGGTACAATTAGTTGGATGAGTAAGCGATAGGCTATGGTTTCTTTGTCCACTACTAAAGTTGAGTATATGATAGCTACACATGCTTGTAAATAAGCCATTTTTCTTAAGAGGTTTTGTTCATATATTGGAATAAAACATGGTGCAGTGACAATATATTACGATAGTTAGAGTGCGATATGCCTACCTAAGAACCCGACATATCATGCCAAGACCAAGCACATTGATGTACAATATCATTTTGTCAGAGATATGGTCGAAGATGGCAGGGTGAAGCTGGTTAAGGTAGATACTTTGATGAATGTTGTTTATTCTTTAACTAAGCCTATGAGCATAGAGAAGTTCAAATGGTGTTTAGAATCAATGGGCCTTTTCATCCCCAATAATTAAGAGATGATGTTTATACACCCTCATGTTGCATTTGCAAGGTGTTAAACATATGGGAGATTTGTTGAGAAAATGTGTCTTAACCTTGCAATTATATAAGGTATTGTTGATACATAAAGTACTATTGATACATTCGCAATGGGGGCATGGGGGGTTTCCCCCTCGTGAGGGGTCTGAGGGGATCATCTCCCTGGCTAGGGTTTCAAGTGTAGTGTGCCCCAACAGGGGCTCAGGGGCAATGCTCTGAAAGGAAAAAATTATTTATATTTTATTATTGTAAATTTGGACCATTCACCATTAGGTCTTAAATCTAACAACCAATATTTTATTAGCTTGAATTTCCCTAAAAGGAAACCCTATTTTATGAGTGCATTGTATTAAGACCATGTATTGTGGTGTATTCTAAGAGTCTAATAGCATCCGTGTTTCCTTTGGATCTTTGGTTGGTGATACTCTTGTGAGAAGCTTTCTCTACAAGTATATTATAATCTTTGTGATTTTTGAATAATATATTGGGAAGATTTTGGAGTGTGGGGGTTTTCTCCTGAAAGGGTTTTCCCCATGTAAATCAATGTGTTGAGGTATTACTATGATATTTATATGTTAATTTCTATTTAATTTTTTGTAATTGTTAAATATCTATAAACTTTTTGCATTATTCTCCTCTTAAGATTAGTGTACGAAGTTGTTCTGCTACCTTAGATTCCTTACACTTTTATCTTTTCTATCCACTTTTCTATTCCCGTTGTCTCTAAATGTGTAGATGAAGATGATGTTTAAGAAGTGGATGCACTAGATTACATAGATGAAGGTAATTGTATATATTTATTCTAAATAACACACTTAAACTCATCAATCTATTATGCATAGAATTGATTATTTTCATGTCCCTATTTTTTACAATATGCATACTTTGATATCTCATTCTTAGATTAATCCCCTTTAGAATATGAATCAGAGTTATCCTATTATTTTGATTCCTTTTCTTACTCATTATTCTTTATATTCTTGTTTTTTATTCTTTCCTTTTTTTATCAAGTCTTTAGCTATTTTATGATTTGATTTTCAATAAGACCTCGTGGTTAGGAATACTTCAATATATCCATCCATAAAATATTTACCTTCTCCTTGGTGATTGATGAATAACAATCATCAAGTGAAGCAATTATAAATATAGTACCTAGATCATCTCTAGTAGCATATAATGTAAACAAAAAATAAATAAGCAAGACCAAGTAAATGACATGGATGGAAAGAATCAATTGTGCATCCCATTTATCAATACCACACTATTACAACTATAATTTAAGTGATTTGTAGTTGGTAAATAAGTCTTATATACTATCAAAATATATAGTATTCAAACCAATAAATTAATTTTCTACCTAAAACCCTCTCAATGTATCCTACTTCCCAAAACCGGTCTCCAACTAAGTACATATTTCATTTATTATTGTGTATTACTCAAGGTGAAAAAGGAAATTGAGAGAAATAGAAATTTATAATTTTCTATATAGGTTTTATTAGTCCTATTATACCATTTTTTTATTTTTTGTAGCTACTATTAGTTCAAGTTTTGTACCCATGGTAACATGATACAATCCCAATTTCTTTAGATATGTCTACATTTAGTTTTTCCACCCATAATAGTTGTGTGGGCTAAGTGGATCAATTTGGATTTGATCCATGATTTGTACTAAAAATATATATAAATTGAAAGGAGAAATAATAATATACCTCTCACAATTCAAGAAAATAACCCCCTTATTAAATAAAATTATAATTTTTTTAA
The DNA here is from genome assembly GCA_007258455.2 of Sequoia sempervirens. NCBI lineage: Eukaryota > Viridiplantae > Streptophyta > Pinopsida > Cupressales > Cupressaceae > Sequoia > Sequoia sempervirens. Next base: position 393,249,699 of record VDFB02075321.1, read on the forward strand.
AAGTAAACCAAAAAGGAAAACCTAACTTCTAATTAAAATAATAGATGACTTGTGAAGAATCTAGAAAAATAGATTGAATGGATACGTAGATCTTAAAGCTATCTTTTTAATGCCTATCTATTTTATAAAATTATAATATATCCATAAGTTATGCTAGATTTTATAAAAATACTCTAAAGGGGCTCATAGGGTAACATTGGGGATGACAGAGCCTAGCCCCTAGTCACCTAGGAACCTAGTTGTTGGGGAATGGGATGCTAGTATTAGCCCATATTGACTAATTTTATAATGACTAGCAGAACTGGGGATGGAAAAATTGCTAACCTAGAGATTGATCCCTCATCATTAATGTTGGAAAATGTTGATTGTAGAGGGCTATTAAAGTTAGTGGGTGCTAATCAGAGATGGGTATACAAGTGGTAATTTCTACTAAAATTCTAGTAGAGGAGTTAGTGGGTGCTAATCAGAAATGGGTATACAAGTGGTAATTTCTACTAAATTTCTAGATACTTGATTGTTTAGATACTTGTGAGTAGTATTTAGTAGGAGGAGCCACTAGGGTCATAGTGATACACTGAAAAATACCCCAAAATCATTAGAAATCCATTAAAACTACCATTAGACATAAAAACCACATAAAAAATTATATACCTCTTTTCGAGTGGTCAAGACCACAGAATCATGCTAAAAACCACTGATAAAAAAGAGAACACATTAAAACCCCAAAAACATGTCAAAAACCAAAAAATATACTAAAATAACTAGAGATGGTGTGCATAGAGTATGAGGTATAGTATGACAACTATATGGTTTACATAATCCATACAAATGCACAAATCTATACGCTATAAAAAAATTTACTTCAAATCTAGAACTCACAAAAAAATGGTTAATTTTGTTTAAACTCTAAATTTGATGAATTGATAGTTGAACTTAGGGTTTTTGGGTATTCTAATTACAATGATGACTATTTTTATTTAAGTTGCATTATTTTAAATGTTCAAGATAAAATATTTGAAAAAGGGACAGATAATTATAGACTTAGATCTATAACACCTTGTTGGATTTGATGATTGAATCATATAACTCCTAGAGACAACTTGCAACCAAAACACCCTATCATGAAAGAGAGAAAGTAATAGATTTTCTATGAAACTCAAGAATGATAATTATGTAATAATTAATAGCTGATATAATTTGTAGAGAATAAATCATTGATAAAATAATAAATAAATTTAATAGTAACCCTAGGAGATGATTAAATTTGATCATTCAACATGTGTCCTAATCCAATGAATTGAGATAAAAAAAATCATAACCTAAGTTAGCATAAGTATGATAGTGTGAGGAAGAATGCACTATTGTGATGGGCAAAACTATACCTCTAAGCAGCAATGAAAATACAAAAAAATGACTGAAGCTACTTGACATAAAATTTCAATTGTTTATTAACATAATTTGGAAAGTATGTAGGAATAAATTTTTTTATAAATTGAATGTAGTTTCTAGGACACTTTCTTTTTTGGAGAAAAAAAAATTAATTAGTGAAAATATGAAGTTTCTATGAATCTTTACTATAATCATTGAGAAAATAAAAAGGTGTCATTTCAGCAAACCTAAGTGTGAGAAAAAAATGAATCTTAAATATAAGTAAAGGACACATGCCGAGATGTGACACATTTTTTTCAATTATATTTGTAAGTTAATATTTAGTTATGAAATTTTTACTAGGAATTTTTAAAAGTATTGTAGACTTTGACTACCACACCCTTATTTTGTGAAGGGTTCTTTTCTAACACATTGTTAGAAGTAATGCATTTTCTTTCGAGTTGTCATGGTTTTGCACTTAAGTTCAAATTTTACGTGGTGGAAAGACACATGTCAAAGACAAACATCTACTACCAAACCTAGGAATTAAAACTATAGCACAATGTGGTAAGATTCCACGTGGTGGCTTCACACACCAACTAAAAAGGGTGTGTGGTGTTTGTGTTTTATCAAGTGCCCACTTCCCTCAAAGTCATGTTTTAAGATAGCATAACCTGAATGGATTTCTAAGCATCACAAGTAATATATGATGCATGGTTGGTTGGGACTTTTGGTGTGTCCACTGCAGACAAATGGCAGAGGGTGACATGTGGTGATCCCACATGCATCTTGAGGAACTAATTCTCATCACTGAAAATCTTAATAATGAAGATTGTAGGTAGTTGCAACAGGAGATCATGAAGGAACAAATGGCATCATTTCCCCTATGTGGGGTAGCTTAAGATTGATCGGTTAGTCCATTTCAACTTTCACCATGATGGTGAGACTCACAAGCATGGAAGGGAATATTTTCGTAACTTGCTACATTTCTTGTCAAGGTTGGGTTGTTTTTCTATTTAAGCCCTAAGTGGCACTGTATTGAGGGTTTTTCATCATCTTTGACAAAAATACTTAGAAGGGTAATAGTTAATTGCTATAATTTATCAGAATTTTGTAGTTAGGGGTAGGGCCGCATAAGTGGTTTACAATTTTATGGAGGAAGCAAAAATGCATTTTGGGCGCTTGAACAAATTTAAGGGGTTCGCTTGAACTTATGGGTTTGAGTGAACCCTTAAATGTGTTCAAGCGAACCATATGGTTTGAGCGAACCCCTAGTTCGCTCGAACCTATGAACATAAATTGTTTTTAATATTAAAAAATGGGGTTCAAATGAAAGGGGGTTCGCTCAAACCTCTGAATTAGGTCTTTTTGAATAAAAGATTATGACTGTTGGTTTCAACTGTCATTTTCATGTGAAGTGGCGAACCTCCTGGGCAAACCTCCTAGTTAAATCACAACCCTGAGGGACTTCCTCTAGTGCATCACCCTCCAGTGCAATTTCCTCCATAGTGCATCACCCCTCAATGTGACTTTTAGGTTGATTTTATGCTTTCACATTTCGCATACATGCCTACAATGAATTGCATTTGCTTGAAAGTTTCTAAACCATTTTCAGCAAATCAATTTTGTGCATATACTTCAGTCATGGCATTCCATGAGACCAAATTTCTTAAGACTATTGTCCAAATGGTTCACTTGCCTTATTAATGCTTCCACATTTCGTACATGTCCATACCCTCTTCCAAAGCTCCCATTTTGGTATAGGCAGGGAGGATGTTGGCAAAGGTTGTGAAATTTGGCTTTACACCCTCCAATTGCATTTGCTTGAAAGTTTCTAAAACCTTTTCAACAAATGCCTCAAAAATATTTTGAATGGATGGTGGCTAATCCTAACCTGGAAGTGAATATAAATTGGGTGCATTCCTCTAATTTATGTGCTATGCACTATGGATATTGGAAGAGGTTTCAAGATTTAGTTTTACACCTATTTATTGCATTTTCTTGAAATTTTCTAAAGCCTTTTCAACAAACTCTTTTTGTGTCTATCCTACAATCTTAGCAATCCATTGGAACACATTTTTGAGGCATTAAGTCAAAACAGATCACTACCTTGTCTTTTCTTCTACATCTTACATACAAGTCTACCAAAGCATTTCCAACTACAACATCTGAAAAAATTCCTATATCCTTCATGCTCTTATAGATTTTATGTTCGAAAGCTCCCGTTTTGGCATAGGCAGGGATGATGTTGGAAAAGGTTGTGAAATTTGGCTTTACACTCGCCAATTGCATTTTCTTGAAAGTTTCTAAACCCTTTTCAACAAATCCATTTTGTGCATATCCTTCAAACAATTCACTTGCCTTCTCAATTCATTCACATTTCACATACATTTCTACTAGGGAAATTGCACAAAATTCCTCTATCCTTTATAATATGATGGACGTCCATACCCTATTCAAAGAATTTAAAGCAAAGTATCTAAACACTTCAAAAATCATAATGAAAATTTGAGTAAAATCTATTTGTATTTCAGACAACACTTGTTTTAAGTAATACAAACAATTTTCATGTTGTACATATGTCACTTTTATTTTGATTCTTGTCTCTATTAAATGAATATATGAACATGTATGTTTACTATTAGAATCAACTCCTTTATGTTGTATTTATTTTAGAGGGATAATTAAGGGTTATTTTCCTCTCCATTCTCATATTTAAAATTGAATTATCAACTTGTGTTTAAGGAATACCATAAATATTTCATAGATGATAATAGGGAATTTGAATGTCTTAAAGTGTTATTAAGTAGGATCATATAAGAAGGCCATAATCATTAGTGTTATCACTAAGTTTCATTTTGTGTTTCTTACTAACTAGAATATTAGCTTATTATTTGATTCCACCAAACCAATTTAACTTGGGGCATTAGTAATAATTTAGGCCAAAATTTTCAACCAAACCTTTGGAAATCAAGATAGTGTAGACACATAAAAATGACCTAGCCCTGCAAGCTCTATTTTCACCATATTCTTCCTAACATAATTAAAATATTTAATTATGTCCTATTGATGACTTTCAACTATTAATTAAATAATTCTTAATTATTTAATTAATTCATGTCTTTTATTCCTTTTGATTATTTAAATAAATAAATTATATTTATTTATTTAAATGTGTCACTAATTCTCTAATGTCTTCCCATGATTAAATAAATTCTTAAATTTATTTAATTATCTCTTGTCCATTAATTTCCTTCTAATTAATTTCTAATTAATTATTTAATTAATTAATTTATTTAAATACGTCATTAATTTCTAACGTCTTCTCATAGTTAAATAAATTATTTAATTTATTTAATTATTGTCCACCTTGGCATTTTCCCAATTTTAAATAAAATTATTTATTTAAAATGGTCCCACTTTCTAATTTTCAATCTCTTAGTAAATAATTCAAATTAATTATTTATTGTCAGATGACCCCACCTTTTGAATTAAATTAATTTTTAATTCAAAATAGCAATTTTCTTCCATAAATCAAGTAACCTCTAATATTATTTAATTTTTCAGCTCTCTCTTTTTGTGTCATCCTTATTTGTCACATGCAATCTTGTCCCTTCATTTGATTTTCTAAAACCAAATCTTGTCCACTCATTTCAAATCACCCTAATGTTTCCCTAACCCTAATTGTGGGTTGTCACATTGAATCTTGTCCATTGATTCTAGGGCATTTGTCAATCTTCAATCTTGGCCATTCATCCAAAATTGTATTTTCTATAAAATGACAATTTTGGTCTCATTTTGACATCTCATCTACATCTCACAAGGTCTTGGCATCTTGGGCATCTTGGCATTCATAGGCTCTTTAGAAATACTTTAGGCTTGCTTCATATTTGCTTAGTTGCATTGTGTAGCAATTTAGGTCAAATCCTTCAACATTTTCTTAGGGAATTAGCATTATTATTGGTTGCTCATCACAAATCTGAGGGCAAACACATATTTTCAGCAAATAGAGAAGGTGTAATGGAGGTCAATCATGGAGTTTAAAGATATTTGGTGAGATTATTCCTTTTATTTTCATGTTTTACTCCTTTGTGCTTCATTATTTACTTTGGGTTTTATTTTATTTATGCACTAATATGCTAACCTGAATATTTCCCATAGTTACATTGGTGAACTCGATGCCAAAATCACACATTTTGTTTTTTTTGTATGATTTTTTTTTGTTTTTTGTAGGTACAAGTACGACACAATGCATTTTTTGTTTCCTATGACACATTCGACTTACCACGGCACATTTTCTTGCCAGAACGACACATTTGATCTGTTGTAATGCATACACCTTGCAGAACGACACATTCGCCATAACGTGATGAATTTGCTTTGTAGGTCGACACATTTGTCTGCATATTTCAACCTTCGGCCCTAAGACGCAACTAGTAGAATGACACATTTTCTTGATTATGATGCATTCATTTGGTAAAATTTTCTTTTTAGATTTTACAGAATTTTTCCAAACTTCTTTTTTTCATTTAGTAGCATAGAGGTTTTGGGTTACTAATATTTTTGTTTCGAGCTTGTGGCGAGGAGTCTAACCTTGTTTTGTTGATTTTATTTTCATTTCCTTAAAAAATAATCAACAACAACAATCTTGCATTTCACATTCATATGGTTAAAATTTACATGCACTCTCATGTCATGGGTTTAAAATGAACACAATCCTACATGTAAACTCATATGGTTAAAATGAACATGCATTCTCACATCATGGGTGTAAAATGAATGTTGTTTTTCACACTTCAAGTTAAAATTTTAAAAAGAACAAAGTGTCTTAAGTGTCTTCCTCACATTATAACTTTGGTAATTAAAATTCACAAGTGTCTCCAATTTTGTGTAACCCAATTCAATAATAGAAGTATCCTCTCCCCTTGCACACTTGTGTGATCCTAGGTGCAAGAGAAATTGTTATTGACTCTAGGCATTGGGAATTCCTTGGTGGAAAAAAGTACTCACCCCAAGGCGACTCAAATTGACAATAGAGTGTTTTAGCTAAGCCACCCCCAACATGTATACAAATGTGAATCCTAATGGAAAGATTAGGATTATGAGTGCGGATGTGTCACATAGATAAGTGAACTCTCCAAAACCTTGTTGAGTGCAACCTCTTCAGGCTGGATTTCCTCCTTATCAGAGCTAATCTTTCCCATGTGTGGCCACTAGAACGGGGGTCCTGAACTAAACAACTTTGTGTAGTTTCCAAAAACCCATCTATTTTCTAGTGCAACAACGGTCGTTGCCAAGGCATCCACATTCTCGCAGTTCTTAGTAAAGGTGATAAGTCTGCCATGGGAGTTTTATGGAGGCTTGAAGCTTGGTTGACTTGAAAAGTGAGTGCACTGTAAGGGGGAGCTTGTGTGGCCAAGCTTCTAGATTCAACCACTAAGAATAAGTGTAGTTGGGGAAACCCACATGGAATCTAGCGAATATAGTCCTTACCTAACCTAGGATTGTGCTTGTCTTCATTGTGAATGTTTTCAAATTTTCAAGAAAAGATATTGTGTTTGCCAAGTGTTTTCTAAGACGTTAAACAAAGACTTAGAAATAATCATTCAACTTGAAACAATTTGGATTTTTTTCAAAATTTATAAATAAACTAGACTCATTCTACCTACAACACATTTGTTGCAATGCATTCGCTATTCTATGCCACATTTGATACTTTTTGTAACACATTCGCTCTGATAAACCATGCCAAGGTGATCCCACAATAATGGGTTACACTTTTTGGCCAAACTTGACATTGAAATCAACATTTTCCACCAGATCTTCACTTTCTTACACCTATAGCATCTAAACCATTAATAATTTGAAGATGAAACAAACTAGTGATTTGTAAGATTTTGTGTGTAGATTGTAATTATACTTTTTAAAAAAAATTAAAAAATAAATTGTGAATCCTTTTATGTAATTTTTAATAACTTATTTTATCTACAAAACAACCTTTTTAAAAAGTGATGTTTACTTCGGCTACATAATTTTTTTTATAGAAAGGATACAATTCTAATTTTTGAAATATATATTTGTCATCCCAATATCTAGTGCATGGATATATATTTTTTAATTAATTTTCTTAGTCAGAGTAATTATAATTGGATAGAGGTGTACTTCGGTCCACATAAATTTTTTTTGTATGCATTTGAATTAACTTATTCTTTTTTTGTTGGAATAAGGACATCAATACCTAGTGCACATGCATTTTTTAGATTTTTTTTTTCTCTATTTTCCTATTTTTTTGTATGTGTGAAACAAAAGACCTTGATGTTCATTGAAAATCCTACATTCACAAGAAATAAAAAATAAATATAATAATCAAATTAAATATATTGAAAATTATACTTTATGGGAAGCTTATAATAAGGGTTACATACTTGCAAAACATAAATTTTGAATGACTTCATTTGATCCCCCAAAAGGTAAATCAAAAGTGGGTTTTTATCAACACTTTGATAGGTGTAGAGGAGACTCCATTATAAGTACATGGTTTAAAACTAATGGGGTTATATCCAAGGAGGTTTGATTTAAGGGGCTTTGATCAAACCCTCTTTAATTAAAATCCTTTAAATGGAGCCTTTAAAGGCTTAAATCATTATATTTTTGAAAAATATGTGATTTTAGGCAAAATTAGGGTGTCTCAAAAAGTGTAACCCATTATTGTGGCAGCATCCCACATTTGCTACTCTGTGCAACATATTTTCTTGTACTGAACCACATTTTATTTATAGAACACCACAATTTCCTTCTTGAACCACATCTATTACCTGTAGCACCGTATTTGCTAAAAATGTGACGCGTCTAACAAAATGCAATGCATCTGTGACCTGAAATGACGCAATTGTTTGGCAAAATAAAAACATTGTCACAGTCAAAAAATTAGAAATCAAACTTGTCCAATCTGTTGTCAAACATCTTTTTCCAGTGGCCTCATTTAAAAAACCAAACAAGGAATTGCTCAAAATCTTCATTCTTTCCATCTTTTAGCTTCCATTCTTCCATAGGTCAATCCTTGCAAAATTTTAGTTGCATCCTTAGAATCCTTCATCATCATTTTTAGTCATAAACTAGTCCTTAGGTCCTCATTTTGTTGTAGACTTTGGAATAGAAAAACTTACCTTACTTTGCAAAATCCTTTCCTTCAAGAGTAGGTTATCTTTGGACTTAATCAAAATCATTTCCTTTAGTCATCATCTTTTTGTGATCCCTTTCCAACTAAAAATTCTAGTTAGGAAACCTCACTTTGTCATTTAGTCCTTTCATTGAGTCACACCAACAAGTCTTTTGATAATCCAAATTGAGACATAGACTAAGCCTTGGGTGGTTGAGTAAACCTTTTCTCAAGTCCATCAAAATTATCTTGACCTTTGCATTTGCATACCTTAGAGCATTCAAGTCATTTTAGTCCTCATTTTGCATACCTTATTCCTAAAAATCCAAAAAAAATAGTCTCATATCTTTCATACTAGTCTTCATTGGCCTTTTGCATTTGTCATTCCCCTTAGACAACATTTTCATATTGCATCTCTTATTTCCAAAAATATAGTTGCATTTGCATCCCTTATTCACAAAAATCCAAAAAAATAGTGTCATATCATTCTCCTTCATAGACGTAGTTGTCATCTTTCATCTTCCTAATTTGAGCAAATCCTTATATGGTTGAGACTAGTATCCAAAGAAAAATAAGACAAATGGATTCTTTTGGACAAGACACCAACCTTTATAACTTTTCTAATGACATGAATCAAGACACATCTTTTATCAACCCTTTCAGTGACATAAACATACCATCTTCATCTCACAACCCCTTTGAACCATTCATACATAGAGATGAACAAGGACATGTATTTGAGGAAGACTTAGAAGTTGTTGCACAAAATATTGAAGTGGCCTCCTTTGTGGAAGAATTGGTCTTGCAAGATAGAGATAGATTTTTAGCCATGAATTTACACCAAGGGGCTAAATTACCACAAGGGTTTGAAATTAACACCTTAAGAGCAGCCTCTCCTAATCACAATGCCAAAAACAATGTAAACAATGCTTCCAACACTAGTCAACCTCAAAACAATGTAAACAATACTTTTATTGGGGCCACCACACACATTGCTACAAGCACCATCAATGCTACCTCTAATGGCACATCCAATAAAACACTTCCAACATGATCAATGCAACATCTATTGAAGGAACATCAACCATGTCACAAGCTATGTCACAATCAATACCTTTAATGTCAAAAACATCCTCACAATCAATTGGAGCTACCTTTGGATACACAACAATGGAGGAAAGTTCTTCAAACCTCTTATTTTGGGGCTTTATTTAGTTCCTTGGGAACAACATCTTCAAATCCTTTATTTGGTTCTTCAAACAATGTCATGGGAACAAATTCACTTAACCCCTTTGGGAGAAATAAATGACAAATTTTTATTCAAAGACCACAACCAAACATCAACACTTCTTCACAACTCAATACCAATACACACATTCCCCAAAGGAAAAACACCAACATTCCCCATGGAAACATGTATCAATTTGGACAAGGAAATCAAAATAGACAACACATGACTTCATTTGGACACCAAAATACTCAAGGTCAACACATTCTACAAATATCGACTAACACTATTGGAGGGCACATTCCTACATATGCATCACACATTCATACCCATCAACACATCTCTAATTAAAACATGCAATACCAACAACCTTCAAATCAAAACATGTCATACATTTTACAACAACACATCCCACAACAATATCAAAACACCTCCTCACAACACATGGGAACTCAAGGAATACCTATCACTAGCATGTGTGATGCTATGAACAATCCTATAATTGATTCACTCATAGCTCAACTTGTGACCCTGCAAAAATGAATGGAAGACATCCAAGTACAATATAAAAAGACTCACACATTGTATGGGTATGTGCAGGATCATGATGGGTATTTGTAGGGTATGTGGCTGACAACTTTTTTTTTTACCCAAAGTTGATGAAATGAAAAGGGTTTTTAAAGGAGATTCTCAACTTTCCACCAATATAAATTATGCTTCACTTTGAATTTAATAAATAATTATTATTCATTTTCTATTTGAATTACGACTAAAGTCTTGATTGATAGGTTGATTGAAAAACATCTATAGCTTTCAAAAAGTATCACATTTTTTGAATAAAAAACATGCATCACATTCTATGCTTCAATACTATAGGATTAAAAAAAGAAAAATGAATTTCATGAAGTTTTGACCAAGTTAAGGTGGTCAAATATAATTTTTTATATTTTTTAAAGTTGTAATAAAAAAATCATAATTAATTATTTACTTGGAAAAAAAATTACAAAAAAATATGCATCACATCTGGACATGAGTCCTCTACTTATGTCTAAAAAAATATTATCATTTTATTGTTGTTAGGGTGGTCAGACAGACACCTACTTCTTATTTTTTCCCTAAAATTTAAGTACTACTACATTAAAATTTTAAATTTTCACCAAAGGGTATGTGCAGGATCATGATGGGCCAAAAAGTGGCAATATGATGGGTATGTGGCCGATGACTATTTTTTTACCCAAAATTGATGAAATGAAAAGGGTTTTTAAAGGAGATTCTCAGCTTTGCACTGATATCAATTATGCTTTACTTTGAATTCAATAAGTAATTATTATTCATTTTCTATTCAAATTACTACTAAAGTCATGATTGATAGGTTGATTGAAAAACATCTATAGCTTTCAAACGGTATCACATTTTTTGAATCCAAAATATGTGTCACATTCTATGATTTGCATACTATAGGATTAAAAAAAAAATTGAATTTCATGAAGTTTTGACCAAGTTAAGGTGGTCGGACATACAGTTTTTATATTTTGAAAAGTTGTAATAAAAAATCATAATTAATCATTTACTTGGAAAATAATTACAAAAAAAAATATGCATCACATCGGGCATGAGTCCTCTACTTATATCTAAAATCTTATAAAAAAATATTATCATTTTATTGTGGTTAGGGTGGTCAGACAAACACCTACTTATTTTTCCCCGAAATTTAAAGTACCACTGCATTGAAATTTCACCAAATAGATTTTTTAAAAATAAAAAACCTAGTAGTTTAGAAACTACATTCAATTTGCTACAAATTCTATTCTTACATATTTTTGAAATAATATAGATAACTTATTCAATTTTTACGTCAAGTTGCCTAACTCTGATTTTTCTGAATTTTTTGCCACTTAAGGGCCTATTTTTTCCATGATGATCTTACGAATACCCATATGACCTATGTCCATACCATTTTGACATGAGTCTACACATGCCAAACTTCCCTCCTAGATACGTGGTACCAAACTTCACTAAATACAAAGGCAAGACAAACCCTCTTGAACACATTTGAGAATTTACAACTAATTGTGTGGACATTGCCTATGAACATACTTATTTGATGTGACTCTTCCATAGGATTCTTGAAGGTCCCACACTTGAGTGGTTTGCTACCTTACAAAAAGGAATAAAATCATGGGATGAACTTGCAAACAAATTTGTACAAAATTAAGCCTATAACATCGACACAAACGTCTCCATTACTAGTTTACACATACTTACTCCAGAGGAAACTAGATAGACGTTTATCCCATTCTTCCAAAGGGGTATGTGCAGGATCATGATGGGCCAAAAAGTGGCGATATGGGTATGAGTAGGGTATGTGGTTGATGACCTCTTTTTACCCAAAATTGATGAAACGAAAAGGGTTTTTAAAGGAGATTTTCAGCTTTCCACCAATATAATTTATGCTTTACTTCAAATTTAATAAATAATTAGTATTCATTTTATATTTAAATTATGACTAATGTCCTGATTGATAGGTTGATTGAAAAACATCTATAGCTTTCAAATGGTATCACATTTTTTGAATCTAAAACATGCATGACATTTTATGCTTTGCATACTATAGGATAAAAAAGAAAATGAATTTCATGAAGTTTTGACCAAGTTAAGGTGGTCAGACAAGTTTTTACATTTTAAAATTTGTAATAAAAAATTCATAATTAATTATTTACTTGGAAAAATTTACAAAAAGTTATGTATCACATCGAGAACATGAGTCCCCTACTTATATCTAAAATCCTATAAAAAATATTATCATTTTATTGTGATTAGGGTGGTTAAAACAAACACCTAATTCTTATTTTTTCCAAATTTAAGTGCTATTGCATTGAAATTTCAAATTTTCATCAAATAGATTTAAAAATAAATAAACCTAGTAGTTTAGAAACTACATTCAATTTGCTACAAATTCTATTCTTACATGTTTTTGAAATAATATAGATAACTTATTCAAATTTTTATGTCAAGTTGCCTAACTTTGAATTTTTCACCACTTAAGGGCCTTTTTTTTCCATGATGATCTTGCACATACCCAAAGATGGAGAATTCTAGCAAGTCACTACCACATTGACATACCCAAGAAAGAAAAAGTTGACATGTGTTTGTCCAAAATCTCCTAGGCCACTTGAAATATGGCTTGCAAGTTCATTGTTGTACCACCTTCACATATTTAGTCGAAAAGGGATTCCAACTTGAAAAGGCCCTCATTACTAAAGGAGAACTAAAATATGGCCCTAAAAACATAAACACAAACCCACCCATTGACAAGAATAAATATTGGGTCAAGAATAAACACATTATCAATGATGGCGTTGTTGATGCTAAGGTGGTAAACACAACGGGTCTTGTACTCACTCTCAAAGGAGCTGAACTATAAAATAAACCAGTGATCACACCAAAACCTGCTGCCAATGCCATTCAAAATAATCAAAACAATCAGAACAATCAAAACAATCAAAACAATCAAAACCAAGGACAACTACATCAAACCAGGAAATTTCCAAAGAGACATACATATACTACCTTGGGTGAACCAATCAAAGATGCCCTTAAAAAGCTCCTTCAAAATGGTGTCATCACATTAGAAGACCCTAAGCCATATGACCTAGGATAGTTTAAACCATCTTGGTGGGATAACATTGTCTTCAGTGATTACCATCGTGCTAAAGGACGTAAAACCTCCTCTTGTCGACAACTAAGGAATCTGGTACAAGACCTCATTGAAAATCGTACCATTCAACTAGACAGACAACAATTTTCTTCAAATGCATACCATACAATTCACAAAAACCTATTGCAGGACCATGGGTCAAATAATCCCTCTACATCAAGTCCTAAGACTAATAACAACCATTCTAATTATGCTCGAGCCTCCAATTATGCTCGAGCCACCTTCAACTATTCTGGTGGAACCATTATTAATCACATTCGAGCTATTGACGAATCTGTCAACATAATTACCATCAAGAGAGCACCTGAATGTAATGTCACTACCCATGGTGGAAAAGTTACCATAGCTGGTCCTCCTTCTCCTAGACAACCGAAGATCATGATACCTAGTCCATACACCAAATAGTCACAACCAGGTCCATCTTCCAAATAGTCACAACCTAAGGGACAATTCAACCTCATTGATGAATTAGGAAAGACACCTGCTAAAATTTCTATACTTGATTTGTTACGCATTTGCCCTACGCATAAGGACATACTTGAAAAAACCTTACAAGAGTCTTTTGTCCCTCATGAAATTTATGTCAACCAATTTGAGGCCATGGTGAGATACCTAACCACTCCCAATCACATAAAATTTTCAGACCAAGACTATTTGTCACCAAAATCCAATTGTAACGACACATTGCATATCAAAGTCTTTATCCATAAACATAAAACCAGATGAGTTTTAGTAGATGACAAAGCATGACTAAATATTCTCTCCCTAAAACTAGTTAAAGCTCTCAGCTTCTTTGATGCTTGTGTAGATGCTATAAAGAGCATTGTTATCAAGGCGTATGATGATGAAGAATGCTCCTCTTGGGGTATTATCACACTTCCTATCCGAGTTGGGCCAGTCATTGTGGATACAACATGCCAGGTCCTGGATCTTGAGCTACCCTATAACATCTTGCTTGGTCAACCTTGGAATCATGCCTTAAAATTTTTTCCATCCACTTACCATCAATGCTTGAAGTTTCCTTTTGACGACACCAAAATCAATATATATGGCGACCCTAATCCCTTCTAATATTGTACCAATCTGAGGGGTATTAAGTGCCAATTAACCGAGAAGCTTTGAAACCCTCTTCATCTAGATACATTGACCCATCCACACTAGCCATTTGAACCATCCACATTCACTCCTTCGACTTCCACCACACCATCCCTCTCTGTCTCGAAGGATGATCCTAATGTCAATATCTAGGACCGAGGTTACATAGAATATAAATTAAATACAACCTACTGCATCACTAAAATATCAAAGTCTCCTAAGGCGTATGGTCGACCATGTTTTAGAATGGAACCTAAAGAAATTTTCAAAGTTCCTCCAAGAAGAGTTTTCATAAAATAGGGTGACATGAACAACAAAGACAATGCAAACATGTCAGGCTTGATTTACAAAGAAATGAAAGACCTACCTCCCTTACCTATACATATATACAACAAAGACTATGACATAATGAAAGAAAAAGGCTACGATGGAACTAGTGGCCTTGGTAAAAACAAAACTGGATGAAGGGAGCCTATAATGCCTTCCCGAAGACCAAAGTATCTTGGGTTCTAAGGGTTAGGGTCACTCGAAAAAATCCCACAATAGTGGTTTACAATTTTACCCGGACTTGAAATAATTTCTTTAACTAAATCTTTACTTTCGTGAACCTATAGTGGCTCCAAACTAGAGAGATGAAATTTAAATTTGTCTATAGATTATTAATATATTTTTTTCAAAATTTTTGGAATCAGATTGCACTTCTTTTTCCATCTCCCTCAAAACTAGTTTTTGAAAACAACATTTTTTAAAAGTGACACCACCGTATAACGCATAACTTTTTTTCCATGAAAGATAAAATTCTAATTCTTTTGATTTAGATTCATAACTCCAATATCTAGTGCTTCCACTTGATGATGCAAACTAGAGTTTCATGAAAAATTTTCTATAGATTATGAATATATTTTTCAATTTTTTGTAATCAGTTGCACTTCTTTTCCATCTCCCTCAAAAACTAGTTTTTCAGAAAACAACATTTTAAAAAGTGACACTCACCATAGCATAATTTTTTTTCCATGAAGGAAAAAATTATAATTCTTTGATTTTAGATTCATAACTCGAATATCTAGTTCTTCCACTTGGTTAGATATTTTTTATTGAATATTTTTTCTTTAATCAAGTTTTGAAGTCAAACCAATTATAATTCATACATATACAGTATAAAATCATTAACTTTTTTATATGTATGAAATTCAATTTTTTTTTTTGGATCAAGGACTTCAATATCTGGTGCACTCATATTTTTCAATTTTTTTTTTGATAATCTGCTATTTTTCCACATGTGCAGAACAAAGAGCTTGATTTTAGGTGAAAACCTATATTCACAAGGAATAAAAAATAAAATATAATAATAAAATTAAATTTATTTAAAATTATACTTTTGGAAAGCTTATAATAAGGACTACATACTTACAAAAAGATAAATTTTAAATGAATTCATTTGATCCCAAAAGGTAAATCAAAAGTGGTTTTTTATCAGCATTGTGATAGGTGTAAAGGAGACTCTATTATAGGTATGGTTTAAAACTAGTGAGGTTCTATCCAAGGGGTTTTGATTTAGGTAGTTTGATCAAACCATCCTCAATTGAAATGCTTTAAATGGTACTTTTAAGGCTTAAATCATTATATTTTCTAAAATATGTGATTTCAAAAAATGATCCTCCCATAGTATAAAGGCTAAAGGGTATTTGGAGCATTAAGTGCCAATTAACCGAGAAGCTTTGAAACCCTCTTCATCTAGATACATTGACCCATCCACACTAGCCATTTGAACCATCCACATTCACTCCTTCGACTTCCACCACACCATCCCTCTCTGTCTCGAAGGATGATCCTAATGTCAATATCTAGGACCGAGGTTACATAGAATATAAATTAAATACAACCTACTGCATCACTAAAATATCAAAGTCTCCTAAGGCGTATGGTCGACCATGTTTTAGAATGGAACCTAAAGAAATTTTCAAAGTTCCTCCAAGAAGAGTTTTCATAAAATAGGGTGACATGAACAACAAAGACAATGCAAACATGTCAGGCTTGATTTACAAAGAAATGAAAGACCTACCTCCCTTACCTATACATATATACAACAAAGACTATGACATAATGAAAGAAAAAGGCTACGATGGAACTAGTGGCCTTGGTAAAAACAAAACTGGATGAAGGGAGCCTATAATGCCTTCCCGAAGACCAAAGTATCTTGGGTTCTAAGGGTTAGGGTCACTCGAAACTAACGATCAAAATACCAATGTACTTTTAGGTGAGAGTGTGAATGTTTCTAAAAGTGTCGAGAATATCGAAGATTACTCTATTGAAACCAATTCACATGAGTGGGAATTTGGTTCTCGAAGATCCTTAAGTGACTTCTGCCTTGATGAACTCCTCCTAGAACCTAGAGAAGCTACCTTCAAAGAGAGATTCTAGAAAATGTTTAAGATTGATCCTGCACAGAATGATGACAACCCCAACATCTCAAGGAAAAGAGAAGACTGGGGTAGATTATTTTTCCCTCGCAATGATGACAAGCTTGAATCATCTTTTTATCCTATTGACCCTCATTCAGACCCACCTGTCTGGCCATTTGACCCTAATGGAAATCATTTGGACTGATCTAACTTGCCACATGATGCATCTAACCATGATGCTAATCCATTTGTCCCCTACTTTGCTAATGAATTTGACCTATTTGAATCAAGTGAAGGAGAATACTGGATAGAATCTGACTGGGAGTTGGACGATGACAACTTCATTTTTACCATATTTGAATCTGTCTGCATGATATCTACCTCATCCCCACCATTCACCAACACTTATGATGGTATCGCCCTCATCTACCCACAATTTATTGACTAGCATCAACAAGGCACACCAATTATGGAAATATTTCAGAATGATGAATCCATTGCAAAATTTATGGGACTCTATGATGGCCTACCAAATGTCGATCACAAAGCGGGATTTTCTATAGACCTGGATTGTGCAACATATTTTGGGGAGACTATGTCATCATCTAGTAAAAAAAATAAAAATAGAAATAAAACAAAAAATGACACATCTTTAGGTGAAAACTGAAAGGCACCTTCAATGATAAAAGTAAAAATAAAGGATGTATCAGAAGGTGAAAACCTCTCTGAGGTGCCTAAGGATGCAGGTTGGAATTTCTCCCCGTGACATAGGAAAAATCATCAATGCTCATTGAGGACACCATGGAAGTCAATATATCCACAACAGAAGATCCTAAAATGGTCCTCTTTGCAGCATCTTTGACAAAGGAAGAGAAACATGAATTTCATTGTTTCTTTGCAGAACGTAAGATTAACTTTGCATGGTCATATGCTGATATGCTTGGGTTGGATCCTGAATTAGTCTTGGACCATTTTCCCTTACTTCTAGATCCCAAGCAAGTGAAACAGAAGCTACGTAAAATGCATCCTCAGATCACCTTGTTAGCAAAGCAAAACTCAAGAAATTGTTAGATGTGGGATTTATACGGTCAATAGACTACACTGAATGGATTTCAAGTTTGTTACCCGTCACTAAGCGAAATGGTCAGATTCACATCTGCACAAACTTTCATGATTTAGACAAGGCATGCCCAAAGGATGACTTTCTATTACCCAACATAGACATCATAGTTGACCTTATAGTAGGATATGAGATGGCATCCTCATGGATGGTTTCTCAGGTTATAACCAAATTCACATTGCTCCTGAAGATCAACATAAAATGAAATTCACTTTTCCTTAGGGTACCTACTATTGGAACATCATGCCTTTTGGTCTCAAGAATGCAAGTGCAACATATCAACGAGCATTGAAAACAATATTCCATGATATGATGCACAAGCTAATGGAAGATTATGTGGATGACCTTTTGGAAAAAATTGTGACACGCAAGGATCACCTTAATGTGCTAGAAAATTTTTTCAAAAGAGTGGAAGAGTACAAGGTCCACTTAAATCCTAAGAAGTGTGCCTTTGGTGTGACATCTGGAAAACTTTTGGGATATATAGTTTCTCAAAGAGGCATTGAAGTAGATCTTGCCAAAGTAAAAGCTATATTAGACATGCCTCCATCAAAAGGAATAAGTGAGCTTTGAAAATTGCAAGGTAGATTTTAGTCTATCGAATGCTTCATAGCACAACTAGCAGACAAGTGCCATCCATTTCAATATCTCCTATATGCAAAAGAATCTCGTTTATATGGACAAACAAGTGTCAAGAGGCCTTTCAACACATAAAAGAGTATCTATTGTCACCACTTTCCCTAATGCCACCAATTGAAGGAAAAACCTTCGATTATGTATATTTCTACAACCACTTCAGCACTGTGGGCATTACTGGCACAAAATGACCATGAAGAAAAGGAAAAGGTAATATACTACATCAATCGCACATTGGTCGGATATGAGTTGAACTATACATCCATAGAATGTGCTTGTCTTGCAGTGGTCTTCACTGCCCAAAAGTTAAGACATTACATGTTGAATCACAAGACACATTTAGTGGCCAAGATTGATCCCTTGAAATATATCCTAAGTCAAGCAGCATTGACAAGTTGTTTAGCAAAGTGGGTTATGATCTTGAGTGAGTATGATATATAGTATGTGGAACAAAAGACCATAAAAGGACAAGTAATAGCAGACCAACTCGCAGATGCACCTGTACAAGGTGATCATATTTTGATAGCATACTTTCCTGACAAGTCAATATTTCATGTTGAGCCAAAATCCCCTTGGAAACTCTACTTTGATGGGTCTCATACTAGTCATGGCTCAGGGGCAGGTATACTATTTATCACACTACAAGGAGAATATATTCTGAAGTCATTCCGCATTGCTTTTCCATGTACCAACAACATTGCAGAATATGAGGCACTTGTCACAGGACTCAGAATGGCCATAAAATGGAAAATTCAAACACTTCTAGTTTTTAGAGACTCTCAATTGGTCATCAATCAAGTCAACGATGATTATGAAACCAAGGATGAAAAATTTCTACCCTATAAACACATGGTTGATAGTTTTTAGTCATATTTTTGCATACTCACTTTTGAGAAAATTCCTAGGGCACAAAACAAGGCCATAGATGCAATGGATACAATTGGATCTCTCCTAGACATTCCTAGTAATCTACAACAACTTTAGTTCTTGGTGGAACAACTTTTGGTACCTGCATATGATATTCTAGAGTCAGAAATGGTTTGCGAGCTTGTTGGTCCATGTTCACTGTGGTATTAAGACATCTACAACTACCTTTAGTCCCAAACTATCGTAGCTTTGACAATACCCTTCTTTGATGTCTCGACACTAATGAAGCACAAACATCATTATGTGAGGTACATGAGGGTATATGAAAATCTCATTCGAGTGGCCCTATCTTAGCTAGGAAGATCACGAGACTTGGGTATTATTGGTTGAAAATGGAAAAAATGCACTTGAGTTTGTTAGAATGTGTCGCCAATGTCAAATACACAATGATTTGATTCATGCACTAGCACAAGAACTTCAGTCGATTACTTCTCCTTGGCCCTTCACACAACGGGGACTCAACCTCATGGGAAAAATTCATCCTATCTCATCCAATGGCCACAAATTCATTATCATTTCCACTGAGTACTTCACTAAGTGGATTGAAGCCATCCTCCTTACATACATAACCGACAAACAGATTTCCAAATTCCTCCTCAACTATATCATATGCCAGTATGGTGTTTTGTAGTCCATCATCACAAACAACGGGAATCCTTTCAAAAATCAAGATGTTTGTGAGATCTATGAATGCTTCCACATCCAACATCATTTTTCCATGTCTTACTACCCTCAAGGAAATGGTCAAGCTAATGCGTCCAATAAAACAATCATCAAAATTCTTAAGAAGACAGTCAATGACGCTGGTCGTGACTGGCACATCCAACTCAATCCTACTCTAAGGGCTTATTATACCAACATTCATACGCCTACAAGAGCCACTCCATTCACCCTAGTCTTTGGATCTAAAGCCATTTTTCCCATCGAGGTCAAAATTATATCTTTACAAGTCTCCTTGAAGGGTCTGATCAATGATGAAGAATATAGACATTCACGATTGCATGAGCTAGAAATGTTAGATGAAAGAAGACATAATTCCTTAAATCATCTATAGGAATATCAGAATCGCCTTTGCCGCAATTACAACAAGAGATTTATGGTTCAAAAATTTGACATTGGCAACTTGGTCTTAATGTAGAATCCTAAGAATCAGTCTGATAGAGAGAAACTCGACAAGTTTGAACCCAATTGGCTAGGTCCCTACATCATCACAACCTCTTTTGGTTCTGGAGCATACCAGCTAGCTATTCTAGATGGTGAACAATTGACGAAGCCCATCAATAGTCTGCACCAGCAAAAAATCTACACATAGGATGAAAACCATAAAAAATACAAAACAAATGAAAAATACAAAGAATGTTACCTTGATGAAAACCTAGCAAATAGGGGTCTTGGTGACACCAAAAATAAAAAGAAAAAAAAAAATGAATGAAAAATTAGTAAAGAGAAATAATTTTCCAATAGTGAAAAACTTGGTAAATAGGTTCTTTGGATAAGTACCATAGTGAAAACCTGGAAAATAGGTGCCATGTGTAGTCAGTCTTTGCTTTGCCATCTACTGTCACTCTATCTAACTTAGTCCATAATAAACACCCACTTTCTAACACTATCATGACACTTGACATGACATTATACCTGATCTTCCCATGGTTGATAATAGTTGACATCAGGTCTTGGCATACCATCCATCCATCATCCCAAGCATGTCCTCTCCACGTCCTTCAAGCTTGGCTAGTCTTGGACCTGACCAGGGGCAATCCTTTATCACCTGATTGTAGTGGGTATCACACATGGTCTTGTCACCTAAAAAAGTCTTGAAAAAAGACCTAAAAACTGAAAAAGGTCCTAAAAAAAGACAAAAACATCATAAAAAGTTCTAAAAAAAAGACAAAAACATCATAAAAAGTCTTAATAAAGGAAAAAACATCATAAAAAGTCTTGAAAAAGGACAAAAACATCATAAAAAGTCCTAAAAAAGACTGAAAAAAGACTTAAAAAATTATCCCTAAAAAGACCTAAAAATTAAGAAAAACCATCCTAAAGAAATCCAAAAATATCAAATTATGAAAAAAAAACAAAAACATCCGCATAACACTTGAAAATCCCAAAAATAGGGTCATAACTAGTTAAGTCAGTCATGTTAGCCAGTCTTTGTCATTTCGAACTATGTTGTCTCTGCACATTTGCTATGTAGGCAAGGATTAGCTTCGAGCTCCTGAGACATTAGGTCAGTCATTTTAGGTTTTTCAAAATAAAATCATCACTCAATCTTTTGTCATCAAGACAAAGTCATTGGTTGTGTCGAACTACAAGGTCTATAAGTGTATGACACAGGCAAGGCCATCAATCGATGAGCCCCCGAGGTTGCACTAGGTCAGTCCATTAGGATTCATGACATTGCACTAGCACACACGTCAATTTTTTTCAAGTAAAAAAAGTCATTCCAAAACAGACAAAATTCCTTAAAAAAACTTTGGCAATTATTTAGTAAACATGTCAATTACATCAGCATGTCAATAACAACATGTAGTCAATGTTGTCAACACAAGTCAATTCTATCAAATCAAGTGAAACTCAATCAACTTTAGTAAAACTCAGGAAAGAACCAGTTAAATTTTCAACTCTTGGTTATTCTTCAGATGTGTCCTTCTGAAGAATGACCCTTGCCATTTATTTATGCCTTAGGATGTATCCTTCCTAGGCATCATCACTGTCATCTAGCATTTTAAGGGATTCTCTTGGAATTTGAGGATTGATCCTCTTGACATCGACATCATTCATGATGTGTCCTTGAATTTCAACACACTTGGCATCTTGACACCATCAAACCTGGAATCTTGACATTCAAAACACTTGACATTCAAACATACTTGACAAACACTTGGCAAACACTATCTTGGCATTTTGTCCTTTAATTTTTCATCATCATGCTCCTAGTTTCTTGATGATGCCTTGGCAATAGGATTTAGAGAAACAGTGACGTATCATGATGATTGGCTTGTTGTGTCTTTTTTAGATGGTCATGTTGCTAGTTCCTCGAGGATGTCCTGGAAACAAGATTTAGAGGAGCAAATACTTTTCATGGCTTGTCTTTATTGTCTTTCTTGTTTGTGGTTGGTGGTGACAAAAAGAATGGGGAAATAATGCTTTTAGTGATCAGTCATGATCATCCTTGTCTGTGAATGCTTGTCTCATGTGATGGTACAACCTTGCACACCATCAATCTATGTCATATCATGGTGTTTGTTGGCCATTAAAATAATCCACCCAATGATGATTAAGAGCAACAATTATTAGTTCTTGGGTAATATTTTAAAGGATTTGGTCTTCGCACTAACATCCATCTCCTTCTGTCTTTTCATTTCTCCTCTTCCACCTTTTGATGATATCTTGTGACATACAAAAATATAATTGCATACATGATCATATAGACATTGCATTAGTCCATCACACATTTACATATATTCATCCATTTAGTGGAATTATTCATTAAACATTCATTAAGGTGTTTATTCATTAATCATCCATTGACTAGCATATATCATTGGCATTGGCAGTCACATAACATATAAGTACATTTAACATTTCCATACATCATAAGGTGTTGCATGTTTATTCATATACATATAGTCATACATCAATACATCCATAATCATAAACATGGCAGCCATTAGAATTACAACATTATGCATCCATGTAAAAGATCATCATCATAATCATCATCATAATCATCATCATAAAAGCGTACATCATGGACATAAATCAACACATAAGGTATCATCATAAAACATATAAAATATAGGCTGCATCAAAACTGCATCATATATATATATAATCTCAAAAACTATGTCACAGGATAGTCTCGAGATATCCCAAAAATATGAGCTTGCAGGCTCAATGGTCAAAATGAAAGTGTCATAACATAATGTCTCCAATAAAATAATAAGAGAAAAATGACAAATGCCCATAGGATGCACTCTCCTCATCCTGTCGGGGAGAAGACCAAGGTGACCGATGCTCTGTAAGAGGAACTGATGCCATCATCGTCACGACCAGCCAATTCTGAGAGGCTGATGGATCTATAATTGGAGGCTGACTGTGCTCTATTTTTTTTCCTGAATTGGATGACCCATGACTATGGCTCGATCTAAGGATGGAAGAATGCCTGTGACTATGATGAGAGCGATGGCCTAATGAATGTTATGAATAAATAGAGCCACCCACACTGCTCTAACTATGGATGTTGTGAGTGCGACTACTACTCCCTGACCCTGTCCCTGTCCTGCTCTATGACCTAGATAATCCAGGCTCTCTCTATTCAATTAGCATTGCTCTCTTGTATAGCATCTTGTACTGGTCTCTACTAGTGCTGACCCTGTCCATCTCTCTAGCAACATCTCCAACTGGACCTATAACCAACCAAGAAAACTATGTGCACCAACTTTGTGCTTTCTACTATCTAATAATAGCCTAATCTTGTTCTACCCTGACAACCTCCAACTCTGCATGTAGGGCCCTAATCTGTGTTGCACCCTCATCCAACTTCTATTGTATGTCTTCCAATCTCTGGTTTACGGTGGCATCTAGTGACAATGATGGTACCCTAAATGTATCTTGATCCCCAACTATCATCCTCTCTCAGAGCTGTCTCTCTTCCTTGTTCATCTCATCATCATTTTCTAACTCCTCATCATCACCAACATCCTCCTCACCCACAATGGCATCCTCCTCCCCTATATGCACCTCCTCCTACCTTGGCACCTCTGCCTCTGGCCTAACCTTCATTTCCAACTGTCTCTCCTCCTATCTAACCTTTTCCTCTACCCTCTCATCCTATCTAACCCTAAAATCTAGCTACTCCACATCCTGTTTGACTGCCTCCTCCTCTCTCTCCTCCTCCTCGACTACTTCAAGGATCATCGCTAGTGGTACCCTCTCCACTTGCTACCTCACCCTCTTGGATTGTCTCATGGAATCTCCTCCTCTCCTCCTCCTCTTCCATTTCCTCCATTGCCTCCATCATCTCCTCCTCCATCCCTGCCACCTCTCCCTCCATCTCCTCAGCTTCTGTCTCTACCTCTCCCCCTACCTCTCTGGCCTCCTCGTTGCACCCGCAGTATAACTGATATGCAATCAACTGGTGTTGGTCCATTGGGATTTGTAAAGGGAATAGCTTTGTGTGTCTACCACCTCAAATCAAAATCTATAGTCATTCTTGGATCTGGAGGACCTCCCCTCCAACCCCACGGCTACACCACCAACCCATCTATCTACTACTCGACAAATGATATTGATATGGCGAGACCACATGCAAGCTCTCACGATGATTTAGTATACTCTACAATCCCCATAGGCACACCCTATTGCTCCCTGAACTGACATAGTACCTGCTAGGGTAGGTACATCTCGATGATGAGCTATGACTGTACAGTGTGACCAATCAGATATCGAAACTACTTGCAAAATGCCAGATAATCTCCCTCTCTGGCCCAATGCGTTCAATCCCTATACAACCTCTAGACAAATGAATTCATGGTGTCTATCTGATGCTGCCAGAATCCAATCTCTCTGATTCTCATCTATTGTAAAACACCCACATATAGGTACACATAGGGCATCCCCTCTGCTAGTTGTGGTCTCTGAATAGGTAGCCGAAAGACGGGAATATGCTCCCAATCCCATATCATAAGCAATGTTGTGCCATAGTTGATATTGTGCACACCTCTGTATGCTACCTCATGCAACTGATGATAAAGCATGCCAAGTAAATAGGGTCCCCATGCAAAAAAATTCTTGTCTTGTCGCATGCGCACTAGTACATCACCCCATCCGATCGAGAACCCATGTCCTTGATGATCTAGAATGAGGACTCCAACAATCAACGTATACAACATTGCATCCCATCATGGATAGTACTCAACGAGGTACTCCCATCGAATCTTGTAGCCCTCAACATCAAGGCCTGTGGCATCTGATGAGTCTAGTTTATGGTTTAATTTTGATAGAATTTATGATCTCTTTGCTGAAGTTGTCATGGACCTTGATGTTTGAATGTTGATATTTTCTCAAAACCATAGACATTCGGCCTAATTTTATTTTTGCAAATCTTTAATGACATTGACATGTTATATGGACTATATGTGTTAATTCTTCATGTGGATTAATGAATGTTCTTTAAGATAGTTATAGATATGCAATTATTGTGTGTGCTAATATTTCCATGTAGATATGATTAGAGGCCACTAAATTGAAAAGATTCAACCAGTTGGGCATTCACCATAGCATTCAACAAGGGAATCATTCAAAGGTCAACAAAGGTCGACGACGAGAGATTCCTCATGCAAATTGACTTGTAACTGCCTTGTAAATGGTCTTTATTGCTGTTGAGAAAATGTAGGTGTTACTACTATGCTAAATCTGTGTTAAGACAAATATGTCTAACTAGATTCCATGCATGCGTAACTGCCTCTCCACTTTCTCTGCTTTCCCTAAAATGGTGTCCTCCCAATTCATGGAGTTGACCGCCTTACTTAGTTATTAGTATAAATAAGAGTCGGATTCCCCTTCTTTGGAGGTTGCACGATCTGATGATGTACTTGCATTCTTAGTTTTAAGCAATATACTTACACTGCTCTATTGTACTCATGTTTTCCAATGAAGAAAATGAAGTTATAAATTCGTGCATCTGAGTTTACATTAGTTTTAGAGGATACTCATCCAAGGGGGCCCACTTGGTGAGAATTCCATCCTTTAGTTTAGTTTAGTTTAGTTATTACTTTTTGTTTAGTAATTGATTAAGAATCTGACACTGATTGTTCCTATAGCCAAAGTAGACAGAGTAGTTTCCTATTTGTTTGCTCGGATTTTGATTTTTGTCATGCATTTCAGCTTAGTATAGTTGTTGGTTGATGTTCAACATTTATGTTATTCCTTTCCAAGCAATTTACTTTCAACATGTGTCTTTATTAGTTGTAGAATGAAAATGGCTACTTTGGATTTCTAGTGCACATACTATGCTGACCCATTTGAAGTTTACATCCTTGGGTTGAAAAGTTAAATGCACCTTCATGATGATTAAAATGGGTATTTAGTTTAGATGTCCAATCTTTGAATCATAGTAGTAAGAGCTTAGTTGTTAAATCATTACTGGAGGCCAACATTTTTGGCACCATTGTCGAGGATGGTGTCAAACTTGGAATTTCTTTGGAGTCATTAATAGTTTTTCTTGTTGTAGTATTTCTAAAATTTGTTCTTAGTATACCCCTCATTTAGGAAAGTAATGACCCCCCTTATTCTTCACCAATTCTTTGTGTGAGTTGGCTAATAGTGAGTTGATACCGCATGCATAGAGGAAGGAGAAGAGATGCTTATGGGAGATTCCTTCCTAATAATCCTGGTCCATTCCAGCTAGAAGAGCTTCCAAATCTACCAAGAAATGAAGAACAAGAAGAACCATATCCTTTTGTTGATGCATTTCTTGATCTGACCAGTTCTGAAGCTTCATGTTTCTCTTCACCCAAGGTCACCCGAAGCACAAGGGGAGAGGATACACACTAAAATTCTACCAATCATGGCAAGAAAATAAGACAATGATTCATTTTAGTGCACCGAGAGTAAATATTATGTTCATTTTAATAACACCAAACAAAGTGTGAATTTTTGTTATTCAATTTTAAGCCAAACTAAATGTGAGGATGTTTGCATTCAATTTTAAGCCAACTTCAAAACACTCATAGCATTGTATGTTCTTAAGCCCAAATTGAAAGTTATTTACTCTAAAGCATGAAGTAAATAACAAGGTAGGTCATCCTTCCACGAGTGTTTAAGAACACTTTTAGAATAAAAGATTAAATGATGTTAATACAAGTGTTGATGAACACTTTACTCCACTTCAACATTTTATGCTCCACTTAAAATCGAAAAAATAGTTAGCCTTATATAAAAAAAGAAAAAGTCGGTAAGTGATTAAAAAAAATCAAGTTGAAAATTAATGTAAACATATAGATTTAATTCTATGTTTTACCTATCAATTGCACTGCTTTGTTAGTTTTGTGACTACATCATTGTATGAAAAATGCATCACTATACGAAAAATACATCACTCTGGTAAAAAAAAATTGTGCTAGGATTTGACACGACGTCGCTTTGATAAACCTAAAATATAGAAACAAGAAAATTTCAAATGTGTCAGAATAGAAAATAAACAATTGCACTCCAATGCACACAATTACATCTCAATGCTACAATTGTGTCACCCTGCCTCAAACAATTGCATCACTCAACCATAAAATCTGAAAAACACAAAAAACTCAAGGAAATTCATCAAATTTGATCAGTAAAGCCATCCTTCTAGCATAAAAATGTGAACATGATCATGAATTAAGCTAAAAATGATTGAATTACAAGAATTAAACCAATTATTTAAGCTAACTAGGTGATGCTCCCAATGAAATTCTTGAAATATTAAGCTAGGAAACCATTAAACATCAAATATCAATGAAATTCTTGGAAATGAAACATAATTACTACATCAAACCTCATCCCATTGGGTATTGGTGCTGAATTGATATGGAATGCCAACCCTTTCCCAATCCCTTGGTTGAAACAAGCTTGAAGATGATACTCCAATGGAGAATTGATGAAAGATTAGCTTAAATGGATGAAATAGATGAAATGCTCATAAAGATTTATATGAAAATGACTATAATGTAGATGCTCTAAATGAATGTGGATGTATTTCCCAAGAAATGGAGGCTATTTATAGGAAAATTGAGTGAATCAATGGACAAGATCAATTTACTTAATCAATGGAATTGGCATGGATCAAGAATTCAATCCATGGAGGTGATTGAAAGTTGACATGGATTAATGAATTTAATCAATGGTTGAAATTGATTTGAAGAAACACAAGTCCTAAAATTTAGGAGGAATGTGGAAGATATTTCCATTTAAGAGGGAGTTTGTTTGAATTTGAAATGGAGGAATATTCCATGGGAATATTTGTTTGCAAGTGGGAGAAATTGGAGGGATGAAAGAAATTATTTAATTAAATAATTAGAATATTATTTAATTGTGCATGATGGAGGAATTAAGAGATTTAATTAAACAATTTACTCATTTAATTAAAAAGGGGAATTAATAACATTTAATTAAACAATTTAGATTATTTAGTCAAATGAGAGGAGTTAGGGAATTTAATTAAATAATTCACATTATTTAATTAAATAGAATGAAAATTGGCATGAAAGAGGTGAATTAACCTAATAATCTTGATTATAATTAATATAAGAAACTGGTGAATTTAATTAAACAATTATGATTATTTAATTAAATAGTCAAAAAGGGTTGAATTAGGATGAAAGCGGTGTTAATAATCAAGCTCAAATGCATGATATCAGCTGGGATGATTTTATGTTTGTACAATGTGAATATAGATTGGGGAGGTGATGTTGACAGTAGAAGATCCATTAGTGCTTATGTGTTTACTTTATTTGGTCATGTGATTAGTTGGATGAGTAAGCGATAAGTTGTGGTTTCTTGGTCCACTACTGAAGCAAAGTATACGGTAGCTACTCATGCTTGTAAAGAATCCATTTGGCTTAAGAGACTATATTATATTGGGATAAAACAAGGTGTGATTTTTTTTGTGACAGTTAGAGTGTGATATGTCTAGCCAAGAGCCCAAAATTTCATGCCAAGACCAAGCACATTGATGTACAATATCATTTTGTTAGAGATATGGTCGAAGATGGAAGGGTAAAGTTGGTTAAGGTAGAGAATTTGATGAATTTTTTTTATTCTTTGACCAAACTTGTGAACACAAAAAAGTTCATATGGCGTTCAAAGACTATGAACCTTTTTCGCCCCTAGCAATTAAGAGATGAGGTTTACACCCTCCCATTTCTTTTGCAAGGTGTTTGACAAGTGGGAGATATGGTAGGAAAATGTGTCTCAACCTTGCAATTGCATAAGTTACTGTTGATACATAAGGTACTATTCATCTATACTGTACACTTTATTATTGTAAATTTGGATTGTTCATCATCATCTCTCATATCTAACATTTGATATTTTATTGGCTTGACTTTCCCTAGAAGGAAACCCTATTTTATGAGGGTGTTCTATTATGGTTGTGTGTTGTGATTTATTTTGAGAGTCTGATAGTGGTTGTGTTACCTCTGGATCTCTGGTTGTTGATACTCTTGTGAGAAGATTTCTCTACAAGTATATTGTAATATTTGTGATTTCTAAATAATATATTGGGAATCTTTTGGAGTGTGGGGTTTTTCCCTTGAAAGGATTTTCCCCACATAAATCACTATGTTGTGGTATGCATGATATTTATGTTTATTTTTGCTTATGTTTTAGTAACTATTAAAGATTTGTAAATTTTTTGCATTATTCTCTTCTTTCTCAAGATTAGTGTAGGAATTTGTTCTACTACCTTAGCTTCCTTACAATAGTGAGTATGTTATGATTCTACAACTATCACTTGGAAAGGAGAAAAATGTATACATTCTAAGGAACTATCTCAAGGATATTAAATTCATTTAGGAATATTAGGCCCCCCACCCATAGCGGCTGACCCCACCATCCAAGGCCCATCTCTATATCCAATTAATCTACCCCCTGCAAGGAGGGGCCCCCCTGGTGGGGTTTGTGGGTATGGTCAGTGGGTAAGGAATATATGGCCAGTCCCAAGGGCCCCGCCTAACTCCCACCCCTGAGTATCAAGGGAAAATGGGGACGTACCAAGGGCCCCTATAATCTCCCACCCCACGGTACCAACCCCACTGGTTCATCGAGTGGGGGGGAATCATAGCTCCAGAACTATAGTTTCCTACCCACCTAGAAGTTCTACCCTTCGGGACTGACCTAGGGGAGCTAGGAGGTGGGTGGGTCTTCTGAGGGAGGGGGAAATCAGCTAGGGAGGGAATCAGCTATGGTTCTCTGGTAGTTGGTAGATTATTGTTGATATGCCTTAGGTCGGTCCTCTCACCCCACCATTTTAAAGACGAATATGGTTGGGAAACCCCACCTAAGGCCTTCCTTCAGCATCCTAAGGCCAATATGGTTGGTTGCCAAAGGCAGGCCTTAGGCGTCAAAGGAATGCCTTGGGTGGGGGGAATCAATTGTGATTCTGCTCGGTCGGGTGGGAGGCCCTAAACTTATTGCCTCCCAACCAACCCTAAGACAGCCTTCAGCACTGACCATATGGCCATAGGTGGGGTTGGACTTACCATACTCACCTTTGGTCAGTGGGGTTAGGTTTTGGGGGGGTGGGAAGGAGGAAGGACCTTAGGTCCCGAAGGGTGGCAAAAAAGTGAAGCGTTGGGTAGGTAGCCAAATAGAAGGTGTAACGAGAAAGGTTGACATGTTACATATAAGTGCTTTGCCCCTTGTGGTAATGAAGTGTACGCCCATTATTCTATAGAAAGGCACCCAAAGAAAAATGGTTTCTTCCCTCTCGTGGATTCTATACATAACATGCTCAGTCAACTCTCTATTTTATCAACTATAAAGGAAGGGCATATCGGCTATAGATAGTCATCATCTATCATATCACGTAGATAATGGATGGATGAATAGATGGCTCAACTGTAAAGAGAGGGTTATGGCCCCATCCCCATATAGAGAGAGGGAGATCCCTACTCTACTCAACTATAACTATATCTCTGCCAGAAAAATTCCCTCCTCGGTAATATAATTGGGGTGGGTAGCAGCCTGGTTCAACTACTCTATATAGTGAAGGTTGCACCCACAATTTCATCTCAGCTATCTCCCTCCCACTAAATAATCTACCTCCCTGAAGGGGGGGCTAGCAGGCTAATCAATTAAGAACTAGAATTCCCTTCCAAGGATGCTATAATTCCCTCCCACTTGATAGCCAAACTTCTATTTCCCCCCTGCAGGGGTGGTCGAGTGGATTATAGTTCCCCCAGGAGGTTCTAATTGTTGAACTAAACTATATCCTCCTAAGTTTCCACCCCATAGATGAATTATAAAGCAGGGGGGGAAGCTACTAACCTATATCCAGATGGGAGGTGGGTGGGGGGGAGATATAGCTATAGGTTTTAATTGTAGAAGGTTCCCTGAGGTAGATTAGTTGGGTGGGAGGATATGGCTATCCCGTTGGTGGGGGGAGATCAAAACGATCTGGTCAAGGAACGTGCACTTCCATCCAGGAATAGGCAGGATCTTCTCTTGGTTCCTCTGGGATGGGTGGGAATGAATCTTTCGAGGGTTCAATGAATGAAAGGTAGGGGATTCGTTCAAGTACCTCCACATTTGATAGCAACTAGGGAAAACAATATAATTGGATGGCCCTATATCCTCCCACAAATTAATCTACCCTCTCGGGAGGGGCTAGGAGGGGAGTGACCAATAGTAGTAGGCGGCATGGATTAGGCAGTCTTGATTTTAGAGGTAGGAGCAACCTGTTTGGATGGAGGGATGGACGAGCTTGACACTCATCAATTGTAGTATGCCAAAGAGTTCTATGATAAATTGACAATGAAACATGTTTTCACTTTTTCCTTTCTGGTCTTTTTTAATAGGTGGTAATGTTGTACATCCTTGATTGAGGAGTGTGTGTAAGAAGCTTTTATTTGTAGACATAAATATCAACTCTAAAATTTATAATTTAAATTTTTGAGTTGATATTTAAGGTCTCTAATTTAGGTTTTAAATAAACACTTTCAATTACAAATTTCTAGAAATTTATGATGAAATGCAAATGCAAATTTATGTCAAACAATAAGAAAAATGACAACTTTATAGATGCAATTTTGTTTGAATTTTTTGAGATAAATAAATGAAAAACACTAATATGTAGACTATTATGAAAATTGAATGCAATATGTATGTAATTTTTTAAATTTTTAAACAATGCAAAATGAAATTTTAAAACCCCAAATGGAATGCAAACTAATGCAATTTTGAAAAACCCTAAATTAGATGCAATACAAACTAATGAAAAATCCTAGAGATATGGTTTGAAGAATCTCCAATTTTAGAAACCTTATAGTTTAAGAATGCCAAGTTCACCAAAATGAAACAAAAAAAAAAAGGTGATGGTGATAATGCATGGGTGAATGTTGAAAATGTAATATAGATCTAAGACACCTACTTTTCTTTTAGTTTCTTTAGGAAAAAGGAGATCTATCCCAAGGATAGAATTGAATTTCAACCTTGAGGTGAGTCAAACCTGGAAAGGGGGGTCTCTGATTTTTCCTTTACAAAAAAAATGGACTAATATGACTGAAATGCACTTTTGGGAGATAAGAAATGCCTATTGAACTCAATTATTTGATGCAAAACTTGAAATATTGAAATAAAGGATAACATAAATAGAAACTATAATTTTCTAGCAATATGAGAAGAGAAAATAATGTGCACCTATCACCAAAAGTGGTTGTTGAGTGTCCTACTAGGAAAGATTCACCCTAGGGTGAATGGATCTTTGTATAGGGGCCCAAAATCTAATTTCATAGTCCTCTGGTCCCAAATTTGCACTTTGGATTCCTCTAGATTCCACTATTAGAAAGTTAGAAATAAATTTTGCAAATGAGTTTCCATGGCTTCACAAATTTGATGACAACTTTGACAACTTTGTAAAATTGCACTTTTGATCCAATTTTAGTCCTTCTTACCCTACAAATTTGCATACACAAAGAGAGGGAAAATGT
Organism: Sequoia sempervirens; assembly: GCA_007258455.2. Taxonomy (NCBI): domain Eukaryota; kingdom Viridiplantae; phylum Streptophyta; class Pinopsida; order Cupressales; family Cupressaceae; genus Sequoia; species Sequoia sempervirens. The sequence goes on from VDFB02075321.1 coordinate 393,283,040, forward strand.
TTATTTTTGGGTGAATAGTGGTTTTCCTTGGTCAAACCTTGGTTTGGTAACTAAACCCTAATAATGAAATGGTGACAAAAGAAAGGAATGATAAATGAACAATGCTATGTTTGTTTATCTAATTTCTTGAAAATTTAGATTTCATAAGCTGAAATTTGAAACTTTTGAATTTGAATCATTAAAATGCTGCCAAAAACATATTATAAATTGGGTGAATGGGTCTTGGAACCTAAATCTAGGACACACAATTTCCAAGGCAATTAAAATAATGTTTCAATTTATTTAATGTCAGTTTCCCTTTCAAAAAACGAGAATAATAAGGCTTAGGAATGCATAATTTTATGCAATTAGAACTTAATTAATTCTAATTAATTAATGGGACCCAATGTGAAAATGTAAAGGTGTACACTTTTCTATACTGCAAGTGGATACATTTTCAATAGTAGTAGTTAGGAAATAGATTGAAAGGTCAAAATAAGGCCTTGTGCCAATTGTAATATTTGTAATGCCCTTGTGGAAGGCTTGTGAGCCCTAGTTATTTTGCATATAAAGCATATGATGCATGTAATATTGAAAAGTATTGAATCAATGATAATCTATGTTTGTTGATCATTTACTTACATGTTATTTCTGATGTGTTGACTCTAAGTTGCATGGTTGGATAGTCCTTTCTAGGCCCTCCATCTATGATAGCACCAAGTTGTATTAGAGAGAGGTTTGTGAATTTTGAAGGAATTCCTTCTAGTGAAGAGATTTATAAAATAAGGTATATTGCAAGTGTTTTCAATTCAGCACCTACTGTGAGGTAGTTGAGACCTTGTAGCCAAATTATCGAGTTGAGGTAGTTGCACTAGATCCAAGGGGAGAAATACTACCAAGGAGAGTGCTTTCTATGGTGAATATCATTGGAAGAATGGAAAAAATGTGGAGATGATGTGAGAAATGAGAGTTGGACTAGATGTTATTGAAGAATATTGAAGAAGAGGTCTAAACCCTAGACATGAGGATGAAAGTGATTATGAACTAGATCATTTTGCACATCAAATTAAAGAAAACCTAGAAGAGGAAGAAGAAGATTTTGATTAGGTAAAGATGTTAAAATTCATTTCCAACAATGGTAAGAAACCTAGAATTGAAATTCAAAATTATGTTGGAAATTTAGACCCCAAGGAATTGATTGATTGGGTCAATGATATGGAAGAATACTTTGAATATGAAGAAATTGAGGTCTAGAAAGAGTGAGATTTGTGAAAACTAAGTTAAAATGACATGCTTCTATATGGTGGAAATAAGTTCAATTGGTTAGGAATAGGAGAGGAAAGGGGAAAATCACAAAGTGGGATAGGATGGCGATAAAACTAAAGAATCAATTTATATATGTTGATTATGAGCTTGAATTGTTGAAAATGTTGTAGAACCTAAGGAAAAAGGAGAAATCTATAGAGTATACTAAAGAATTCTACAAGATGATCATTAGAATTATACATAGTGAAGCAAGCAAGTAAAAGGTTTCTCAGTACATCAATGGACTAAGAACAAACATCCAAGAAGAATCAAGCCTAGTGAAGGTGACAACAATTGAAGAAGTGTACCAATTTGTGCTAAAGGTAAGGGAAAAGTTGAATAAGAAGTTTGAACAAAGATAGAGAAGTGCAAGAGGAAGATTCTAGAGAAGTGGATCACAGTCCAGAGAGAAGACCCTATGCAAAACAAAACAAGGATGGGAAACCCTTTTATAGTGAAGAGAAGGAAAATAATTCATACCGTAGAGGAAGAGAAGACAAAAATTTCTACCACAATGATAGAGGAAGTCATAATGCATATCACAATGATGGATATAGGAGAGATGAAGGAATATAGAAGAGACCATTTAGAGGAACCTATTTCATGTGTCGAGGTGAAGGACATAGAGCATTTTAATGTCATCAGAGAGGTACTAGAAAGAGGGCAAAGAATACTAGAAGAAAAATTTATGTGGATGAAGAACCTAATGGATCCCATAACTCAATTAGGAAACCAAAGAAAGGTGAGTCATTAGTGATGAGGAGAGATTTGATGAATGAAGGAGTGATAGAAGAACCATCGCAAAGAAAGAATTTGTTCAAGAAAAGATTCAAATTTGGAAGAAAGGTATGTAAAGTTATCATTGATACTGGTAGTATTGACAATCTAGTTTCAAAAGAGATGGTAAAAAGTTGAATCTAAAGAGCTTAAAACATACAAAGCCCTATAAGATAGCATTGATTTAGGATGAACATAAGATATTTGTAAGCAAGTAGTGTTTGGTGAAATTTCATATAGGATCATATAATGATGAATTATTGTGTGATATCATGCCTATGGACGTGTTTCATTTATTTTTAGGAAGACCATGGTAATATGATAGGAAATAAATCTATGATGGGATAAAGAATACTTATACTATGACTTCAAATGGTAAAAGAACGATATGGATACCTTTGGGAGAAGAGGTTAAAAAGGAAGCTTGTGGCATGGCCATATTATGTTTGGTTGATGGACAAAATTTTCTTGATGGATTAAGGCATGAAAAAATGTATTTTCATTGATTCCAAAGAAGTGCGGTAGTCTGAAGATAGATAATTCAACCACAAAGGAGATAGAGATCCACCACAGATAGAAGTAGCAGAATTGTTGATAGAGTATGAGAACATCATATCAAAGAATTTAATAGATGTATTACCACTAGTCAAGAGAATCAGTCATCATATAGATCTAATACTAAAAGAAAATTTTCCTAAAAATGTAGCACATAGGATGACACCTATAGAAAATATGGAGTTGAATAGACAAATATAAGAATTTTTGAAGAAGGTATAGATCAAAGAAAGTTTAAGCCCATGTGTGGTACCTATTGTTAAGGAACCAAAGAAATATGGAGAGTGGAGAATGTGTATGAACTCAAGACAAATCAATAAGATCATAGTCAATTATATCAAATATTGGCCTAAAGAGTGAGTATTATCAAATCAGAATTAGGTAAGGAGATGGATGGAAGACTACATTCAAGACTAATGAAGGATTGTATGAGTGGTTAGTGATGCCTTTTGGATTAACCAATGTACCTAGCATTGTCATGAGGTTGATGAACAAGGCATTAAAGCAATTATTGGGTAAGTTTTTTATTGTTTATTTGGATGATATTCTAATTTTCAATAAGACTAGAGAAGAAAATTTGTGGTACATTAGACAAGTATTACAAAGACTAAGGCAAGAGAGGTTGTTGATAAACATCAAGAAGTGTATCTTTATGAAGACAGAGTTGGTGTACTTGGGTTTTATCATTTCTATTGAAGGATTGAAGATGGACACTAAGAATCTAGAGCAATTGTTGAGTTGCCTACACTTTTGAACCTTAGAGAGGTAAGATCTGTTGGGATATAGTGGTGTACACCATTGAAAAAAAAATTATATTATAATGTTGTAATTAGATAATGATTTAATTGTGATACACTTAGGTGGTGTGGTTAATCACACTAGGTAATTATTTGGGGACCAAGTTACATTGTATTGTAACATTGTATTATTATTTAATGTGTGGGATACATGGTGTTAAATAGGTGCAGGGCAATTGAGAGGGGGGTGAATCAGTTGTCACAAAATTCAAACTTTAAAATACTTCAACACTTATCAATTCCATAACCACACTATTATGTTATTAAGTAAGAGCATGAAACACAAATAACATAAAGTAAATCAGTACAATGAGCACCAAATTTTTACATGGAAAACCCAATAAGGGAAAAACCACAATGAGGGTTAACTCACAATATAAAGAGATTATAAAACTAAATGCAGAGGCTCACTACCAAGGGCTCACTTCCTAGAAGAGAACACATTGTCCAATAGGGAGGCTCACTGCCTACAAAAAAATTTATAGAACAAGTTAGGCCATACAACTAGAATGAAATGAAAAGATGCACCTATCAAGTGTTGATGTAGTTCTAGTGATGCTCAATATACAAAATTAACACATTTCATCTTTTTTTTCACTTCTTCACTTTAGCATTCACAACTCAATAATTTGTCTATTTTTTCTTCAAAGTTGTTCAATATATACATATATACCTGATCTTCATTGCAATCATCAATTAGGTCAGCCTAATTAGATGCACTTCTTCATGAAAAATATCAACTGTCGACTTCAATCATGTTGTCATAGACCAAAAATAGGTCGCACATATGTCCACATACTATATCCAAATTAACTCAATAAGTTGATCAAGAATAGACTTCAAAGAAAAAAGGAAACCAATAGAATAATGCCATTACACCGTACGATCACCATAGCACATAATAATCTAATCATACATGCCTTCAACAATCATAAACAATCTCCCAAAACCGCAACTAGTAACTGCCAACTGTGGAGAAATGCATACTAAAAAACCAAAGAGTGCAACAAAAATACTAGATCCACCACAAGAGGAGATAAAACCAATTGTGCACACTATTTTAGGGTACCGGGCCAAGCTTCCAACATGGTGACATCAATGAAAATGTATAGACATACTTCTCCATTCTTCCAACAATCTCCCCATTTTTCATTGATGGCAACATGTAAAATTTTTTTCCTTCAATCTCTCTAATCATTTCAAATCTCTCCCCATAACTTTATATTCTAACTCTCTCCATACTCTAATTCTCTCCTCCTTTGAAATCAATGGAAAAGGGTGATAAAAAAAGGTGTAAGCATGGTGACATAAATTTTTTTAAAAAGAATTCCAACTCTTCAAAAACTCTCAACCATCCAAAACTTTTCAACATTTAGAATTTAAGCAAAGATGATGTTCTTCACTTGAAATACCTTATTGTACCTCTCTTTGAGAGTTGGATAAAACTTCTTCCATTTGAATACAATTGAATCCATTCTTGTGCGCGTACTTTCTAATAAAGCCAATAGAATGAAAGAAGATGACCAATTTCTAGAGGAGTAATGTTTTTCAACATCTTCAGCATCAGTAAGCATTCTAGAAAGATGGTCTAACTGGACCTCAACAATCTCCTTAAGGAGCCAAAAGGTCTTCACCACATCATATCTTTGTCTTTGTACAATGATCAATTTAGCTTGTAATTCACCAACTCTTAGTCTTTCCTTCACTTCTTTATCTTCAAAGATATCAAAGTTATTTCCAATGTTGTTCACTTCATATTCAATTACTTCAATTTTGCTTCTAAAATTATCTATTGTTGCAAGCCATCGGAGATAGTATTTGTAAATATTTGATATTTCTTTAATGTACTTCTTTGTTTCCACGATCAGTTTAGATAATCTCTGTTAGCTTTACCACGTCTCCTTTCAATCAAGGCTTCCAACTTGCATCCTTCTGGACCTTCAAGCAACATTCTTTCTTCAACAATCTCAACTAGATTTTTTGGCAAGGAATTAGAAACAACTGATATTTCAATACCTTTCCGAAGTAGATATTCTACCAAAGCATCATCAATCTTTAGTCTGTCAATAGGAGAGGTTGCATTCCATAATTTTCCAATTTTCTTACCATTATAGAATGAATGTCATCAGTATTAGAGAGTTTGGTTCTAGTTAAAGATGCTTTCTCCTTTTCTTCTGAAATGTCAATGATATCTTCAGTTATAAATTTTCTCTTCTTTGATTCCAGAGGGGAATCGCTAATGGAAACCTCCAATTTTGTTTTACCAGAGGAAGAGCCCACTTCAAACTAACTCAATGTAAATATACTAGAGCAAATATTTGTTTTCAAGGATGAGAGATATGATCTGTACATTCTTGCATTATCTTCCAATGACTCTAGATATATATAGACTTGCTTTCCAATAGGAATACAAGATTCCCACACAACATTATCCTTTCCCAGTAGGGAACTCAAAATTAAAACACCAAGTACACCAACAAAGATCTGAAACAAAAGGGATAACCCTCAACCAATGACATTCAAGAATTTTCAAGTAACAAGCTACACAAATCAAACTCCCTGTTCTCCTTAACCATGATATGAGCAATTGTACGACAATAGCCGAAGTCGAGCTTTTGTGATTTATGAAATAAATTTTGTAAGAAATACTATATGCAACATACCTAACTACTGAATCTGCAAGTGTATCTATCAATAGTGCTCGAGGGTCTTTACTAATGCCAATTAGTTCCTCCATGTCTTTGTACTTCACAGTTTTCTTTCCAGGGATTTCTCCAATATTGCATAAACTAGTAATCGCTTTGATTGCTTCATTTGAGATTATGTAGGGTTTTTCCAATACAATACCATCTTTCTTGAAAAAATTCAACAAGAACAAAATAAACTCTTTATTAGTAAACCATGGAAATTCTCTCCACAAATCCATACCTAGGGTTTTTATGTTTTCTAAGTTGTTTTCACTCAGACCTAGTTCTATTCCTTTCATCTTCCTATGGTCATATTCTTCTAATTCAACCCCTTTTAGCTCTATAGGGATAACACCACTCAATCATCTATCCATTTCTATGCTTTCTTGAATTTTTAATCGAAGCCTCTTCGATTTTCTTCTTCCCCTTTTTGCAAATTGAGAAATGTTTCTAGATTACCCAAGACAATTTCTTCAAATTCCCTTCAAAATTGCTTCAAGCTCACTTCAACGTCACTCTAGGCCACCATTCAAGTTCTTCAAATGCTCAATTAAGCAAGAAGACTCACAAATTTCAACTTATCCATCATCAAATTTACTCAAAAACACATTAAATGCAGCAAACATCAAAAAGCTACTAAAAACATTCTTCTTAACACAGAAAGCCCCAATTCTGTCTACAAATCATCATAACATACTTTCTTCTGGTTATTTTTCCAAGGCCTCTGAATATTCATTCTTCACATTTCAACCTTGTTCCATCCTCTGAAATGCCATTCTTCTAGGGTGCTTTTATAATTTTTTGATAATGCTCTCCCTAAGACCATGCTAGGTCTAATTTCCTAATAATTCATCTATACCGGATGAGGGTATAGACACATCAGTAGCTTTAGGTTTTTCTTCTTCTTTCTTCTTCCATATCTTATTCATCTCTTGCTTCTTTCTTCTTTTTCAATATTCTTTACTTATTCACTCTTCTCTTTTGGAGCAAACTTCTTTCTGTTCTTACTTTTGCAAACTTTTGAGACATGTCCAGCTTTTTTGTAGTTATAGCAGACAACACTTTTCTAATTAGCCTGTCCTCCATTATTCCTTGATCTACATTAATTTTCTTTGTGTCTAATTTTATTACAGGTATAGCAATAGCTATTAAATATTTGATTCATGGGTATGTGCAGGATCATGATGGGCCAAAAAGTGGCAATATGATGGGTATGTGGCTGACGACTTTTTTTTACCCAAAATTGATGAAACGAAGGGTTTTAAAGGATATTTTCAGCTTTCCACCAATATAAATTATGCTTTATTTTGAATTTAATAAGTAATTATTATTCATTTTCTATTCAAATTATGACTAAAGTTCTGATTGATAGACTGATTGAAAAACATCTATAGCTTTCAAATAGTATCACATTTTTTGAATCCAAAACATGCATCACATTCTATAGGATTAAAAAAATAAAAATTGAATTTCATGAATTTTTGACCAAGTTAAGGTGGTCGACATACGAGTTTTGTATATTTTTAAAAAATTGTAATAAAAAAATCATAATTAAGTATTTACTTGGAAAAAAATTATAAAAAAATATGCATCACATCAGGACATGAGTCCTCTACTTATATCTAAAATCTTATAAAAAATATTATCATTTTATTGTTTTTAGGGTGGTCAGACAAACACCTACTTATTTTTTCCCTGAAATTTAAGTACTACTACATTGAAATTTCAAATTTTCACCAAATAGATTTTTTTTTTTTAAACAAACCTAGTAGTTTAGAAACTACATTCAATTTGGTACAAATTATATTTTTACATATTTTTGAAATAATATAGATAACTTATTCAAATTTTTACGTCAAGTTGCTTAACTCTGATTTTTCTAATTATTTTGCCACTTAAGGGCCTATTTTTTCCATGATGATCCTACACATACCCTCATTATACCTTCATTAAACTTGTTCCTTATTACCTGACTAATCATTCTCACTCAATATCTACATTCTATAGCCTCATGTCTAATCTTCCTGCATTCAAAATATTGTCTGGTGAAGTGACCAAAAAATTGGTTCTTCCTACTCCTATACTTTGTTGCTATGTGACCATATTTGTTACAAGAAAAACAAACAACATTGAAAGAGGGATACCTTTTTGCATTAGGTTGTCTCATAGGTGGTCTCCTTGCAAAATTCCTTGAATTTCTTCTTTGCTTTCCTTTATCTTGAATCTTCTGATTGTTCATTGTATTCTTCACATCTTTAGAACTTTCATTGGTATCAATTCCCAAACCACATTTTTCTTTACTTGGTTTTTTTCCTACAAGTAATTCTTCAAGTTTACCAAAGCTACATCTAATATTATTCTCATAATTTTTTTCCTTCTTTAGTTCCATTCTTAAGTTTACTATCTCCTATTCAAGTCTAGAGCATTCATCAATTTTGTTCTGCACCATTATATTCAAACATTCTTCAATTCTCTTCTTCTCTTCTATTATCACTTTTAGTCCAATTATCTCTTGTTTCAGCTGCTCACTCACTTCTCTGTGTATTTCCTTGAATTTCTTCAATTCTTCTTAAATCACTTTCTGGACACATTCATTTGCATCATCCAGATTCTCTTTTAGATCTCTTTTTTCTCTTTCCACTTTATCAAGATCTTCAAGAGCAGTCTAAAGCTCTCCTTTATCATCCATTTAACCAACCTTCAAAATCCTCCTTAAGAAGTTAAGCTCTTCACCAAGGAACCAAAGCTTTGATACCAATTGTTAAACAGGTGCAGGACAACTAAGAGGGGGGCAGGTGAATCAATTGTCACAAAATTCAAACTTAAGACTTCAACACTTATCAATTCCACAACCACACTATTCTATTATTAAGTAAGTGCATGAAACAAAAATAATAGAAAGTAAATCAAAACAATTAACACCATATTGTTACGTCGAAAACCCAATAAGGGAAAAACCATAGTGAGGGTTAACTCACAATATAAAAAGATTATAAAACTAAATACAGAGGCTCACTGCCTAGAAGAGGACTCACTATCCAAGTACAAAGGCTCACTATCTACAGAAAGGACTCACTATCCAATAGGGAGGCTCACTACCTATAGAAAAATTTACAGAACAAGTTAGGCCATACAGGAAAAATGAACTGAAAAGATGCACCTATCAAGTGTTGATGCAGTTTCGGTGATGCTCAATATATAGACTTAACACATTTAATAGTTTTCAGACTTCTTCACTTTAGCATTAGCAACTCAATCTTCGGTCTATTTTTTCTTCAAAGATGTTCAATATATACATATATACCTGATCTTCACCGCAAGCATCAATTAGGTCACCGTAATTAGATACACCTCTTATTCACAAAAAATATCAACTATTGGCTCCAACCATTCACAAAATATTTCCAAAAATAATTCAAACCTTCAACATGTTACATCATGTCAACATAGACCAAAAATAGGTTACACATATATGTCCACATACTGTATCACAATTAACTCAAGAATTCGGCCATGAATAGACTTCAAAGAAAAAAGAAAACCAACAGAACAATGCCATTACGTCGTACGAGCACCAGAGCACATAATAATTTGATCATATACATGCCTTCAACAATCATAAACAATCTCCCATAACTGCAACCAGTAACTATCAATTGAAGAGAAATGAGGACTAAAATGCCAAAGAGTGCACCAAAAATACCGGATCCACCACTGGAGGAGATAAACTAGTTGTGCACACTGTTTTAGGGTACCAGACCAAGCTGCCAACATGGTGATATCAATGACAACATATAGACAAACTTCTCCATTCTTCCAACACATGGGATAATAATTTAAAATTGGGGAAATATTTAAAAAGTGAAAGCTTAGTACCCAATATTAAATTTAATGGGTTAGTGGTTTTATGTTCACATAGTTTTGTGGCACATGGTTTTTTCTTACCACTTGGTTGTATTTGTGTGATCTCATATCTATAAAATCAAGCACATGTTTAGTGGTTAAGGTTGGTTGGGTGAGTGGGCTATCATTATTGAGTCTTTCTAAGGAGTTCATATGTGAAGCATGGCATGGGATGTGTGGATTCATTCTTGGACACATGAGGATCCATGGAGAGGCTTGATGCTTCAAAGGTATTCATTGTAACTCTTGTATGCATTATTGCTAAATAATAGATGGAGTATGGACTCTTTTGGAGGTTGGGTTTTTCCCTCTTGACGGTTTTCCCAAGGGATATCTTATGTTATCTTATGGCTTGTCTATTTGATCTATGCATTTTGGTTACTTGTATGCATGATTTTGTCTCTTGGGGTTATGTAGGAAATGGATTAAGATTCTAGGTTATGATGCATTATTTCCTAACAAGATCATTTTATGGTATGGCTAGTTTCTAATGAAATTTTAGAAGGAGCTTTAGTAGCATTTACACACCCATGATAAAAACAATGAGAGGAGATAAGAAAGACTTTAAATGGATGTATTGAGAACAAAGAAGTTTTGAGATGTTTAAACAAAAAGGTAATAGAGAAACCAATGTTAGCATTACAAAATTTTGATAAAGTATTTCAACTTGATTGTGATGCTAGTGGAAATGCAATGCCTGAGAAATGTTGAGTCAAGCAGGGAGACCCATAACTTATTTTAGTGAGAATTTGAATGATGCCAGAAGGGGATATTTAATTTATGATTAGGAGTTCTATTCCATAATTCAAGACTTGAAGAAGTGGAGACACTATTAGGTTCCTAAGGAGTTTGTGTTGTACACTAATCATCAATATTTTTATAGTATTTGAACAATCAGGGTAAGTTGAACCAAAGAAATGTGAGATGGGTTGAGTTATTGGAGAGTTATACATTTGTGTTGAAGCATAGGAGTGGAAAGTTAAACAAAGTTGCAAATGTATTGATTAGGAGAATGAATTTGTTGACAAGAATGAAGATAAAAGTATTGGTTTTTGAGGAACTGAAGCACATGTATGAGGATGATCTAGATTTTGTTGTTGCTTTCCATGCATGTAAGGAACCAGTAGTGACAAATTGGAGTCAATGTTTGGACTATTTCATTTAGGAAGGTATATTGTTCAGAGGAAACCAGTTATATATTCCAAGGATTTCAATGAGGGAGAATTTGATTAAGGAGAAGCATAATAGAAGACTATTAGGACATTTTTGGGTAGATAAGACAATAGCTTTGGTGAGTGAAAACAATTTTTAGCTACAAATATATAAGGATGTCAAGAAGTATGTTCAAGGATGTAGAAATTTTCAAGTAGAAAAAGGGAGTATTCAGAATACTAGGTTGTATATGCCTTTTTCAATACCGGAGAGACCTTGGGGAGATATAAGCATGGAATTCATATTGAGATTACCAAGAACACTTAGAGGATATGACTCTATAAGAGTATTAGTAGACATATTTTCTAAGATATCACATTTTATTCCTTACAAGAAGACAAATGATGTTGTGGATGTTGCTTACTTATTTTTCAAGGATATTTTGAGATTGCATGGATTTCCAAAGAGTATAGTTTCAGACAGGGACACCAAATTCATTGGATACTTCTGGAGAACATTGTTGAAGAAGATGAAGATAGACCTGAAGTTCAGTTCAACATATCACCCAAAAATAGATGGACAAATAGAGGTATTAAATAGGAATTTGGGTAACTTATTGATTTTTTTGGTTGTTGAAAGGTAGGGAATTGGGACATAGTTCTACCACAAGTAGACTTTGTATACAATAATTCAGTAAACTAGAGAACATGGAAGATGCCATTTGAGATTGTGACAAGCATATATCCTAGAGGAGTTGTGGATCTTGGAGACATTAGTATGGAGAGTATGATAATTTCATAAGTAGAATAATTTGCAAGATTCATGGAAACATTGCATAGTCATGTTCAAAAGAACTTGGATGACATGAACAATAAGTACAAGGAGCAAACAGTTGAGAAAAGGAGGCATAAGGAATTTTTTATTAGGGATGAAGTTATAGTATATCTCAAGAAGGAAATTTTTTTAGTGGGTACATACAATAAGCTAAATATGAGGAATATTGGACCATGTAAGATTCTCAAGAAGTTTGATTCCAAAAATGCATATGAAGTGGAGTTATCGAAGGCACTTGGTCTATCACCTATTTTTAATGTTGCTGACATCTATGAGCATCATGAAGGAAATTCAACTAGGAGCAACCAAGAGGTTGGATTGGAGGAGAAGTTACCGCATCAACAGTGCCAAAGCATATTGAACAGATCTTGGACATCAGAAATGGAAGGAGCACTAGGAGAAAGTAGTATAAGGAATACTTGGTGAAGTGGAAATGTAGACCAGTAAAGGATTCATCATGGATTTCTTAGGATGAGGTGGACCACTTTGGATTTCCCCTAGCCCCTCGAAAGTGAGGGACTCGCTTTTCTCCCAACCCTAGGTGTTTGATACAGGAGCACCCTAGTTGTAAGCCAATCATGTATCAACCAAAAACATTTATTTTCCTATATTTCTATTTGTATCTGTCTCAATAGTCTCTTATATATTTTACCTCATTATCATCATTTTTTCTCATGAAGTAGGATATAATATCTATACAAGGTGATCTTCAACATCTCCATATTTTAAGAGATTTGTATTCATTTGTAAAAAATTATCCCTCTTAGAATTTTACTATCATTCTCAATCTAAGCATTTAGGACAAACCCTGTCTAGGCTTGTTGTGCAAACCTATTTCACAGTGTGTGAAGTTTAATGGAATATCATTCATTGACTTTAGGTCCAAGGGGGAACTTTCCTAAAGATCTATAATATGTTTTATCATGCCAAGGATTATCCTTCATATCATTTAGTCAACCTACATGTTTGATCTTGCATTGGTTTTTGTAATCCCTTGAGGTTGATGTGGGTCATATTTGGAGCTGGAGATTCATATTTAAGATCATTTTGTAATCCTTTGGAAATCACTTAGTTATTAGTGGATAAGTTTTCAATAGCGGTAGTTAGGAAATAGACTAAAAGGTTAGAATAAGGCCTTATGCCAATTTTAATATTTGTAATACCCTTCCAACATGTTTGTGAGCCCTAGTTATTTTACATATGAGGCATATGATGCATGTAAGACTCAAAGTTATTGAATAATTGATAATCCATGTTTTTTTATCATTTACTTGTTTTATTTCTACTGTGTCGACTCTAAGATGCACAGTTAGACAACCCTTTATGAGACCTCCACCCATGATTGCATCACCTACACTCTAACCCTTAAACCCATGCCTTATACCCTAAACTCTATACACAATATTCTTAACCCTAATCCCTATAACCTATACACTTAACCCTATAGCCTCAACCCTAAACATTATCCCTCAATTGTAAACTCTCAACCCTCAACCCCATACTTAGACCCTAAACCTTACATTCAAACTAGTACCCTAAACCCTAAACTCTAAATCCTCAACCCTATACTAAATATCCTAAACCATAATCCCTATACCCTATACACTTAACCCTATACCCTCAACCCTATACCTTAAACCCTAAACCCTAGACCCTCAACCCTCATCCCTATACCTAAAAGCCTCGGCCTAATACCCTAAAACCTATACTCTAGAGCTTCAAATTGACCATTTTGGTTACAAATTTGACATACCTTTTAAAGCCACTTTGGAACCCCTCTTAATGGTGAATACTCACTCTAAGGAAATGGATGCCACAATAAATACATACAAGCATACATATTTTCATACATATGTACATAAATACAAGCATACATCCATACATACAAACATACATACAAGCATATGTACAAACATACATACATACATACATACATACATATATACATACATACATGCATACAATATACATACATTCATACAAACATGCATACATTCATACATATATTCCTACATACATACATACATAGATACATTCATACATGCACACATACATACAAGCATACATTCATACATAAAAACATACGTACATTCAAGCACACAAACATACATACATAAAATCATACATTTATACAAACATACACAAAACTAAATTAAAGTGAGGCATAACACGAGTGTGTTATAATATGCTCATGTTATGTCATAGTTTTGACATAACACAATCCTATTATAATGTGCTCATGTTATGTCATTTGAGTTGTGACATAACATGAGTGTATTACAGTGCACCCATGTTTTATCCTACTTTTGGAATCCTTAAGCCTTTGTCTTGGATTTTCTTTGGATTTCCAACCTAAAGGCTTAGACTACCTTTCCAACACCCAAAAATGTGTTTTTGTATACTCTACAAGATTTCACATAATCTTGTATGTGCTACCCATCAAGTTTTCACATGTTTCAAGGTCAAGTAAAACAAACACCTAGGTAATGTTAATCTCTCTCTTATCTATTTAATGATGTAATATTTTTCACATTTCAACTATGTTAAGGCTTTAATCTTTAATTTATTTTGTTGGTGTATCCATTTTTGTAAAAAAATGAATGTTTGGTATTTTTCAACTTTATTTTTTAACCGTTTACTAAAATTTAAAATAAATTACATTTTCATAAACTAAACTTTATTCTACACATATTCAAAAAAAAGAAATTCGATTAGTTTTCAAAAATTTTAGGAGGGGGCATTGTCAAATTTCTATTTTTTTAGAATGTATCCACTTTGAAAATTAGTATAAAACCATATATTCATTAAAAAATTATTAGAAGAATCAGGGATAAACTACATGCTATTAGCTAATTTCTCACTAAAGCGATTTTAAAAATACTAAAAAAACATTAACATTTTAGAGGGGCCACAACATACACTATGTTATGTTTTCTTGGAAAAAATAAGACCAATTTGTGTGGGCCCCCTTTTTGAACCCCTTAATCTCTACCATTTTAAAAAAAAATAGTAATTTAGAAAGTAGATTCAGAGCACTACAACCCTTGTTTTTGTTGCATCTTAAAATTTTGAGTGTAACTATCCACAATTTCTCATCCTTGAATTTAGTATTTCCTTATTTCAGAAAAAAAGTGGCCACTTAAGACCCCCTTTTGGCCCCCATCTTTGTGCACTTACCTAGAAGAAGTATGTCGATTCCCATTGATTGGATCGATGTTTCTTAGTAGGTGATCATGTTTTCTTGAGATTGTAACCATAAAAGAGTCTTATCCATAGTGGAGAAGGCTCTAAGCTTGCACCATGCTTTATTGGACCTTTTGAGATCCTTGAGAGGATTAGTGATGTTGAAAATGAGAGTAATTATGTAGCTTTAGAAACTTGTAAAACTATTATACTGTAGATCTAATTAAGTGTTCTTTGATACAATTTCTTTGTGGATGATTATTTGCTTAGATTCATTTTACTAATTGTAGAAATATATAGAAGATTGTAGAAGAATAAGACTAGACGATAGAAGTGACAAAACATATACCATGGAGAAACCCTTTCAGGAAAAAACTCCACCACTAGAATCAATAGTGCTTGTATGATTTAACCTTAGAATAAGATTACAATAATTGTTTATCAATCCTTTCTTGAGATGCTTATTTTTCCTTCAACAATTCTTCTTCACAACAATGTCAAACCAAGTCCTTCATCAATTTGGGTGTCCAAAACTGAAGTCCTAACTCAACATTGATTACAAATATATCTTGTAAGATTCTCCTTAAATTTGGTGCCCAAGAATGGGTCCACTTAACTCAACCTTATAAAATATCTTATCATGCAAAAGTGTTAACTCCAAGATGCCAACTTTGGCACCCAAGGTGGGTTCAAGTCAATCTCTGTTAGCTCAAACATATCTCTCCACCATTCATGCAAATATCATGCATGATTGATCATCCCCACTTAACTGAATGTAACACCTATTATCTGTCATTCAACTCAAGTCATTATTCATGCATTCCAAGTCAAACAAATTCAACTAGCATTCAACTAAAACTAACTATATGCAATTGAAGATAACTGAACCATAACTAAACTGAACTAAACTAAACTAAACTAGACTAAATTGATCTGATACTAAACTAAACTAAACTAAATTGAATTGAACTCCATGTTGGAAATAGGATGCTATTTAATTACAATCCTAAGCATTATTTATTTCATGTATCCCTTAAGTCCTTGGAAAGTGTTCTCAAACACTAGGATTAGAAAGATATTAATTTTGAATGAAATAATCATGTTAATTGACATTTGTAATTAATTCTAAATGATAGGAGCATGTGAGGGCATCCAAGATGAGTTCCTAAATAATAGGAGCACATGGGGTACCCACATGGAAGGTGGAACTCACCTTGAGTTAACTATGCATGTAAAGATCCTAGGAGTTAGGGATTGATGTTTACATGCATGAAGTTTAGTTTAGTTTAGTTTAGATCAGTTCAGTCTAGTTCAGTTCAGTTCAGAATTAGTTTAGTTCAGTTTAGTTCGGTTCAATTCAGTTCAATTTAGTTTAGTTCAGTTCAGATATGGTTCAACTAGCTTTAGTTAGTTTTAGTTGAATGCTAGTTGACTTCAGTTAACTTGGAATGCATGACTAATGACTTGAGTTGCATGAAAGATAATTGGTGACTACCTTCAGTTAATAGGGGATGACCATTCTTGTATGAATGGTGGAGAGATATGTTTTAGTTAACAGAGAATGATTTGGACCCACCTTGGGTGCCCAAGTTTGCTTCCTGGAGTTAACTCTTTTGCATGCTAAGATATTTCAGAAGGTTGAGTTAAGTGGGCCCATTCTTGGGCACCTACTTTGAGGATAAGCTTTGAAGATATCTACATAATCAAGGTTTAGTTGTGACTTCAGTTTGGGATGCTCAAATGGATGAAGCTCATGTTTTTTCATTGTTCTTCATGGTAGAACTCTACTCACAAGAGATAGGCGTACCTTTTGTGAGATAGTGATTGAGCTTTTTAATTGTAACTCTTTGGAGCTTACAAAGTTGATTATTGCATATATATCTCAAGCGAGTTGAAGAGAGATAGTATTAGTTTTATTGTAGGTTGTGAAAGAGATTTGGTGAAGGAAAAATAAGTATTCTCAAGCAAGAATTGGAGCTATTGTAATCTACTTCAGAGATTAAATAATAGATTGAGTCTTGGTGGAGTTTTTTCTTGAAAGGGTTTCTCCATGGTATATGGTGTGTATATTCTAATATCCTATCTAATTCTTCTACAACTTCTGTCTTCAATCTTTAAATGATAAAATGAATTAATTAGATAATCACCCACAAATAATCTATAACAAAGAACACATATATATATAAGCAATCATAAAATTTTACAAAGTATTAAGCTACATAAACACCTCCATTTTCAACATTTTTTTTATCATATTTGAGGTTGGGTAGAGTATTGGGATGCTTTTCTCTTAAAATATTGAAGGTTTTTTGGATATAGTGGAAGATTTTACTATTTTTTGTTACTGTTGATTTTGGAAAATGATTTTGTTACAATGAATTCTAATTTAGATATTGAAAGGTTCAATGGATCTAATTATGAGATGTGGAAATTAAAAATGAAGGATCTCCTTGAAGAGAGAGATCAATGGTTAGCTATTGGTAATGAGACAAAGTCATCTACAACGATGTCAGATGAGGATTGGGCTAAGCTTGATAAGAAGGAAAGAGGGACCATAAGATTATGTCTTGTTGATGTTGTTCTCTTGAATGTTTCAGAAGAAACTACTACATATAAGCTATGGAAGAGAATAGGTGATATTTATCAAACTAAAAGTCTTACTAATAAGTTGTATCTAAAAAGACAACTTTGTGTTCTTTAAATATGAAAGAAGGTGATTTTGTTGCAAATCATTTGAATGCTTTTAATTTGATTCTAAGTGAGTTAGCATCTGTAGATGTAAAGCTAGAAGATGAAGATAAATGCATTTTGTTACTTTGTTCTTTACCAAAGTCTTGGGAAAATATAAATGTTGTTGTTAGTGGTAGTGGTGCAGATTTGAAGATGGAAAATATAATTCCTACTAGGTATGCGCAGGATCATGATGGGTATGTGTAGGGTATGTGGCTGACGAATTTTTTTTACCCAAAATTGATGAAATGAAAAGGGTTTTTAAAAGAGATTATCAACTTTCCACCAATATAAATTATGATTTACTTTGAATTTAATAAATAATTATTATTCATTTTCTATTTGAATTCTGACTAAAGTCCTAATTGATAGGTTGATTGAAAAACATCTATAACTTTCAAACAGTATCATATTTTTTGAATCCAAAACATGCGTGACATTCTATGCTTCGCATACTATAGGATTAAAAATATATATATATATTAAGTTTTGACCAAGTTAAGGTGGTCAGACATACGAGTTTTTATATTTTTTAAAATTTGTAATAAAAAATTAATAATTAATTATTTACTTGGAAAAAAATTACAAAAAAATATGCATCACATCCAAACATGAGTCCTCAACTTAAATCTAAAGTATTATAAAAAAGTGTTATCATTTTATTGTGGTTAGGGTGGTTAGACAGACACCCACTTCTTATTTTTCCCTAAAATTTAAGTACTACTGCATTGAAATTTCAAACTTTCACCAAATAGATTTTTTAAAATAAACCTAGTAGTTTAGAAACTAGATTCAATTTGCTACAAATTCTATTCTTACATATTTTTGAAACAATATAGATAACTTATTCAATTTTTTACGTCAAGTTGCCTAACTTTGATTTTTTGATTTTTTTGCCACTTAAGGGCCTATTTTTTCCATGATGATCCTATACATACCCTACTCTCTTGTTAGAGGAGATGAGGAGGAATTCTAAAATGGAAATCCAAGATTCCTTGTTTGTAAAAGGTATGTCTGAGAAAAAGGAAACTAAGGAAGACAAGGAAGGGAGGGGTAAGTCAAAAGGATGGAGTAAGGTAAAGTGTTGGAATTGTGGGAAACTGGGACATGTGAAGAAGGATTGTAAGAACAAGAAAGAGAGTTTTGATTCTTGTATAGAGGAATCCTCGGATGAAAATAATGATGCATTAGTTATTTCAGCTAATATTGTTTGTGATAACTCTTTGCTTCATGTTTTAGAGTGATCTTCATAGAGAGGATGGTAGTCACGATGCCGTGTGTGACTCGATAACACGGTTTAGTGGGAGTTTTTGGTAGTGACATGGATGTATCATTGGTAAGATTATCTTTATGTGATTGGAGATATGGTTTCTTGGTTTAGATCGTATTTGTTATGATGTCATTTTATACTCTTGATACTACTTTAGAGTTTGGCATATTACATGTTCTCTTGAGACTAGGATGTATATATGTTATGGTGCATGTAATCTCCTAGTAGGAGATGGTTAGATCATGTTGTCATGTTTATGTTCCTAATTGGAGCTTTGACATTGATCTTGTGTAGTTCTCTTATGTATTGGGTAAATTAATCATTTTCTTGATTACTTCGTGAAAGTGTTGTGTTGCATTTGGAGTTTGGCATGGATTGGTTGGTTATAGGTCCTCATGGATACTTGGAGAAATAGGTGAGGCTTAAGTTCTCTTATGGTAAGAGATATATGTTGGAATGGTTACTTGTAAGAAAAACTATTTTCAATAGTAAAGATTGAGAAGCTTACACCTTGGTTGAATGTGAGTTCAACACACTCGACAGTTTAACATGCCTCCAAAGAGGCAATTTGGTTACACAGACTTGGGAGGAATTGGTTTTAATTGCAAGTAAGTTAAACTTGAATGTGATAGTCAAAGTTCTATGTGTTTAGCCAAAAATTCTATGTATCATGCTCATACTAAGCATGTTGATGTTAAGTACCACTTTTTACGAGAAATGGTTGAGAGTGGGAAGGTATTAATTAAGAAAGTTGACACTTTAATTGATGTTGTAGATTATCTTATGAAACTAGTTCCTACAGATAAGTTCTCTTGGTTTTAATCATTTGCTTGGAGCTTCATGATTATGTAGGTTGCATTTGAAGTTGGCACAGATTGATTAGTTGGTGCAAGAAGGCCATTGGCCTTGAGTCCTATACTTGATTTATAATAATGATTCCTTGTTTAGAATAAATGCAATGTATAATGTCAAGTGGGAGAATGTTGGAAATAGGATGCCATTTAATTACAATCCTAAACATTATTTATTTTGAATGTATCTCTTAAGTCCTTGGAAATTGTTCTCAAACACTAGGATTAGAAAGAGATTAATTTTGAATGAAATAATCATGTTAATTGAAATTTGTAATTAGTTCTAAATGATAGGAGCATGTGAGGGCGTCCAAGATGAGTTCCTAAATAATAGGAGCACATGAGGCACCTGCATGGAAGGTGGAACTCACCTTGAGTTAAATTAACTATTTGGAGTACAAGATAACACTTCTGAATGCATGTAAAGATCCTAGGAGTTAGGGATTGATGTTTACATGCATGAAGTTCAGTTTAGTTTAGTTCAGAATCAATTTAGTTCAGTTCAGTTTAGTTCAATTATGGTTTAGTTATCTTTAGTTCATTTTAGTTGAATGCTAGTTGACTTCAGTTAACTTGGAATGCATGACAGATAATAGGTGACTACCTTCAGTTAATAGAGGATGACCATTCTTACATGAATGGTGGAGAGATATGTTTTAGTTAACAGAGAATGACTTGGACCCAACTTAGGCACCCAAGTTGGCTTCTTAGAGTTAACTCTTTTGCATGCTAAGATATTTCAGAAGGCTGAGTTAAGTGGGCCCATTCTTGGGCGCCTACTTTGAGGATAAGATTTGAAGATATCTATAGAATCAAAGTTCAGTTGTGACTTTAGTTTGGGACACCCAAATGGATGAAGCTCATGTTTTGGCATTATTCTTCATGGTAGAACTCTACTTGGAAGAGATAAGCGTACCTTTTGTGAGATAGGGATTGAGCTTTGTAATTGTAACTCTTTGGAGTTTACAAAGTTGATTATTTCCTATATATCTCAAGCAAGTTGAAGAGAGTTAGTATTAGTTTTATTGCAGGTTGTGAAGAGGATTTGGTGAAGGAAAAAGAAGCATTCTCAAGCAAGAATTGGAGTTATTGTAATCTACTTCCGAGATTAAATAAATACATTGAGTCTTGGTGGAGTTTTTTCCCGAAAGGGTTTCTCCACAGTATATGTTGTGCATCTTCTAAAATCCTATCTAATTCTTCTAAAACTTCTATCTTCATTCTACAAATGATAAAATGAATTAATTAGATAATCACCCACAAAGAATCTGTAACAAAGAATACATATTTAGATCAACAATCATAAAGTTTTACAAAGTATTAAGCTACATAAAAACCTTCATTTTCAACACTTCACTCATGTAAATATCAATTCCTAACTTCTAGGATCTTTACATGCATTACTAAAGCATTATGTTTCTCCAAATGGTTAACTTAACTCAAGGTGAGTTCCACCTTCTATGTGGGTGCCCCATGTGCTCCTATTTTGTAAGAACTCTTCTTGGGCATCCTCACACGTTCCTATTATTTAGAATTAATTACAAATGTCAATTTACATGTTCATTTCATTCGAATTTAATCTCTTTCTAATCCTAGTGTTGGGGAACACTTTCCAAAGACTTAAAAGATACATGAATTAATGTTTAGGATTGCAATTAAATAACATCCTATTCCCAACATTCTCCCACTTGACATTATGCATTGCAATTATTCTAAACAAGGAATCATTGTTATAAATCAAGTACAGGACTCAAGGCCAATGGCCTTCCTACACTAAGAGAACTTATATGTAGGAACTAGTTTCATAAGATAATTTGCAGCATTAATCAAAGTGTCAACCTTCTCAATTAATACCTTCCCACTCTCAATCATTTCTCACACAAAGTGATACTATATATCAACATACTTAGTATGAGCATGATACATTGGATTTTTTGGCTAAACAAATAGCACTCTGACTATCACATTCAAGTTTAATTTTCTTTCAATAAAAATCAATACCTTTCCCATGTCTCTATAACTAAACTGCCTCTTTAGAGGCATGTGTAACCGTAGAGTGTGTTGAACTCACATCTAACCAAGTTGTAGGATCCTTGGAATTCCTACTAAAATATCATCAAGAGTAGGTTCCATCTCAACACATGTCTCTAACCATAAGAGAACTCAAGCCTCACCTATTTCTCCAAGTATCCATGAGGACCTGTAACCAACCAATCCATGCCAAACTCCAAATGCAACACAACACTATTTTGAAGTAATCAAGAAAATGATTAAGGTACCCAATACATAAGATAACTACTACGATCAATGTCAAAGCTCCAATCATAAATTAGAAACATAAATGTATGACATGTCCATGATCTAACCATCTCCTACTAGGACATCACATGCACCATAACACATATACATCCTAGTCTCAAGAGAACAAGTACCATGCCAAACTCTAAATGCATATCAAGAGTAAACCATGACATAATAGCAACCACTCTAAACCAAGAAAATATATCCTCAATCTCATGAAGATAACCTTACCAATGATGCATCCACGTCACTACCAAAAACTCCCACTAAACCATGGTACGAGCTACAAATGGCATCATGACTACCATCCTCTTCATGAAGATCACTCTGAAAAATCAAGAAAAGAGTCATCACTTACATTTTTACATGAAATGATCAATGCATGATTATTGTCATCCAAGGATTCCTCTGTAGAAGAAGTAGAACTCTTTCTCTTATTCTTACAATCCTTCTTCACATGTCCCAGTTTCCCATAGCTCCAACACTTTACCTTACTCTTACCAGGGGTTTCAGATTGTCCTTTGGACTTACCCTTTCCTTGTCTCCCTTAGGTTCCTTTTTCTTAGGCCTACCTTTTACAAACAAGGCATCTTGGATTTCCATTTTAGACTTCCTCCTCATCTCCTCTAATAGGAGAGTAGGAATTATATTGTCCATCTTAGGATCTACACCACTACCACTAATATCAACAATTAGATTTTCCCAAGATTTTGGTAAAGAACAAAGTAACAAAATGCATTTATCTTCATCTTCTATCTTTACATCTATAGATGCTAACTGACTTAGAATCAAATTAAAAGCATTCAAATGATTTGCAACAAAATCACCATCTTTCATCTTTAAATAATATAACTGTGTTTTCAAATGCAACTAATTAGTAAGACTTTTAGTTTGATAAATATCAACTATTCTCGTCCATAATTTATATGCAGTAGTTTATTCTAAAACATTCTCCCAAATAGCATGAGTAAGACATAATATTATGGTCCCTCTTTCCTTCTTATCAAGCTTAGCCCAATCCTCATCTGTTATCATTGTAGGTGACTTTGTCTCATTACCAATAGCTAACCATTGATCTCTCTCTTCAAAGAGATCCTCCGTTTTTAGTTTTCACATCTCATAATTAGATCCATTAAAACTTTCAATATCTAAATGAGAATTAAAACTCATTGTAACAAACTTATTTTCCAAAATTAGCAATAACACAATAGTAAAAGCTCCCACTACAGCCAAAAAACCTTCAAACTTTTAAGAGAAAGGCGTCCCAAACTCTACCCCAATCGTTAGCTCTAATACCAAATGTTGAAAACAAAGGTAATTATGTAGCTTTAAAAACATGTAAAATTATTATACTATAGATTTAATTAAGTGTTCTTTGATACAATTTCTTTGTGGATGATTATCTGTTTAGATTCATTTTACCTTTTGTAAAAAATAGATAGAAGATTGTAGAAGAATAAGACTAGAAGATAGAAGTGACACATCATATACCATGGAGAAACCCTTTCGGGAAAAACCTCCACCACCAAAATCAATAGTGCTTGTATTATTTAACCTTAGAATAAGATTACAATAATTTTTTATCAATCCTTTCTTGAGATGCTTCTTTTTCCTTCAACAATTCTTCTTCACAACCTGCAATAAAATATGATAAAACTCTCTTCAACTTGCTGCAATAAATAGACAATTATGAGCCTTGAAAACTCAAAAGAGTTGTCAATTACAAAGCACAAAGCTTATCTCACAAAACCTACATATATTATTTGCAAGTTGAGTTCTTCCATGAAAAAAATTTCAAACCAATTCCATCAATTTGGGCGTCCAAAACTGAAGTCCTAACTCAACATTGATTACAAAGATATCTTGTAAGCTTCTCCTCAAAATTGGAACCCAAGAATGGGCCCACTTAACTTAGCATTATAAAATATCTTATCATGCAAAAGTGTTAACTCCAAGATGCCAATGTGGGCACCCAAGGTGGTTCCAATTCAATCTCTGTTAACTGAAACATATCTCTCCACCATTCATGCAAATATCATGCATGATTGATCATCCCCACTTAATTGAATGTAACACCTATTATCTATCATGCAACTCAAGTCATTAATCATGCATTCCAAGTCAACTGAAGTCAATTAGCATTCAACTAAAACTAACTACATGCAACTAAAGATAACTAAACCATAACTGAACTAAACCAAACTAAACTAAACTAAACTAAACTATACTGAACAAAACTAATACTAGAATAAACTAAACTAAACTGAATTGAACTCCACTCGTGTAAATATCAATTCCTAACTTCTAGGATCTTTACATGCATTACTGAAGTGTTATCTTTCTCCAAATAGTTAACTTAACTCAAGGTGAGTTCCACCTTCCATGTGGGTTCCCCATGTGCTCCTATTTTGTAGGAGCTCTTCTTGGGCATCCCCATATGCTCCTATTATTTAGAATTAATTGCAAATGTCAATTTACATGTTCATTTCATTTGAATTTAATCTCTTTCTAATCCTAGTGTTGGGGAACACTTTCCAAGGACTTAGAAGATACATGAAATAATGTTTAGGATTGCAATTAAATGGCATCCTATTCCCAACACATGTTCCCTACATTCTTGCCTTGCCACTAGCCTACCACAGATCCACGATGTATTTCATGTTTCAATCCTTAGATAGTATATTTAGGACATTACCCATGTTCTTGATTGGGGTGCTTTATAGGTGCAAGAGTGTAGGCAACTATATTTGGAGCCTGTTCGTATTCTCTAGTAGTAGAGATTGACCCTCATAGGTCAAGATCTAAAGAAGGTAAGGGTCCAATTAGACTCGAATGATGAGTCTTAAGTGACTTGGAAGGATGCAACATAGCTGAGAATCCTTTATCCTCATCTTTTTGTAGGCTTCTAGGATTAAGCCTATGACTACTAGGGAGGATGTAGTGTCTCTCACGTTTGTGATCTTTAGTACATATTTTGGTTTTGATTGTATGCTTATATCTGTAAATTTGATTCAAGATTATTTGTCCAATCATCATTTTTTATTGGCATCGGTTTTTTATGCATCCTTCAATATAGTTATAGTATGGTCATATTTGGATGGATTATGTTGTTTTATCTTAATGATTATGCACATGTATGTCTAGATGAGTAATTTGGGATTATATTGTATACCCTGCTGAGGAATTATATGTGCTTCAGCTATTATATATGCATAGGTACACTTCACGTTTATTGAGTGGATACAAGTATAGGGAATTTTTTACCTATCTCCACATGTCTAAGTTATTCCTTGAGAATGGTTATATGGGAGATGTCACATTGGCCAATTTGTTATCCTTAACTATTGTACTCAGTTTGAGTGTGAATTCCCTATCATATTACCATGTTGGATACATTTGGTATGATTTCAAATACCATAACCCTATTGTGGAAGCTCAGTGAATGTGTGTGTGTGTTGAATTATTTAAATTTCAATTTCTATAAAATTAATTCAATTTTATGCTTAAATGGATGCAATAGTTAATTATATGTTAAAAGATATTTTGAAATGAATTGGATGGATTAATTAAATTTGTGGGAATATTAAGGGAGTTTGAATTAATAATGGAGGAAATTTTAATTTTATTAATATTATATTGGGTTTTAAAAATGGGTAAAAAGGGAGAAAGGGCTTTCATTTGAATTTTATGTTATTTTGTGAGAGAAAAATAGAGAGTCTGGAAAAACTTGTTTTGACCAGTTTAATAGCAAATTGGTAATTGGGAGTGCAATTCTATTAGAATTTGATGATGTCAAATCTATTGGGATAAGAATTGGGAAGGGATCATGTGTGCTAGCTCATGAGCCATCATTTTATTTTTTGGAGTGTGCTTCAATTTAAATTAGAAAATAATTTGAGGTATTTGGATTTTTTTAATTAATTTGAGCATTTTATTTTGAATTTGATTATAGGAAATGAATTGAGGGAGTGTATAATCCTAGACCATCTCTTTTTTATTTCGCAAAATGAATTGCATAAGTTAGTTTTTTGTTCAAATTTTTAGAATTTTCAAAAATACGAGGTTACCATGCCCATTTTTAAGTAAAATGATAAAAATGTTAATTTTATAGCTTAAAAGGGATGTTAGGAATATTTTCAACCAAAGGGTATTCTTAGAATTTTAAAATTTGAATTTTCAATGAATTTTCATGGTGATTGGAAAAAATTTGGTTTTTGCATATTAGAAAAATTGAAAGTTTTTGTATGAAAACAAGTGAATTTTAATGTTTGGAAAAGACAAAACCTCATGAAATGAGATGTTATGCATTGTGGAAAAGTTGTAATTTTGCATTGGTTTTCATGCCATACTCGTTTGAGGGTGTGATGAGCTTAGGACTCAGGTATTTAGAGAGAGGGTTAGAGGAGTGGCTCCCAAAGTATCCTTGGACCAAATTGGAAAGTAGGTTGATCATGGGTGGGGAGTTATCTAATCAATTGATAACTAATGAAACACGGGTAATAAAATTAATCAAGATAATAGATACCCCTTTCATGCCTTGAGTGCTTGTAAAGACTAAGGATGTTTGGGAAGGCATGCTAGCTTGAGGAGATCGGGTGTTGCAAGGTTTGATATCCCCATCAGTATGAGAGGAGTACTAGATTCCATTTGATGTCATCCCCTTAAGCACTGCAATGGCACTCCCTAACTAGCTCTCTCACATCTAGTCCTAGAGTAGAATTGAGTAGCACCCAAGAAGATAATGTTCATTCTTTTTATTTTATTATTGGTTTTATTGTATCATTTTATGCATTTTATTCTTCATGTATTGTGTGAGTGTATACCCCTCTTTCCCTTGTGTATTACGTGTGTGTGTTTGGGCCTTCTGACTATCTCTTAACACGATGGGATGAACCTACAAATATCACATGGTTGAGTGGCGTGGAACCACTGTTGGGGACCCAAGGCTTGTGGATAGAGAAAGAACATGTAATTTTATACTTTTAAGTTACACATATATGTTGATGTATATAATTATTTATATTGTAAAATTATTATTTTGGAACCTTTGTTCGGAGATAAATGTAACTTGTAAATGAAAAGAGCAGTTGGTTCATTTATGTGTCTTGGCATTGGTACATGGCACAAAATATTATCACTTATCCTTATTATGATGTTTATATGTTAAATTAAACATAGGAACATTTCATTTGGTGCTTGAAATGAACCTAAGTATACATTTTCATAGTTGGGTGACCTGATCTACTCCTAGGCGACCCTGTCAAACACTAGAATGAACCCAAATTTCCATATATTTGACTAACTTTGCTAGGGTAGCTTGGTAGAAGGTGGGGTGGCCTATGAACATATAGGGATAGACTCGTTTTGTAAGCCAAAAATGCAGTTTTTTATTTAAATGTGTTGGGGCAACTTGGTACTATGTAGGGGCAACCTCATTCCCATACAAAAACCTGAGAGTAAATATTCTTAACCACTAATAGATGAGGGTTTTCTAAGCCCTTGAGCCTTATCAAATAATTTTTGTGACCTTTACTTTTCTCATTCCAACCATTTTGATTTTTTTAACCTTCTAAATCTAGTTAAAATTTCTCTAACTCTGAACTTGATGTTTCCTTGCATTTTTGAGACTCTATTTGGGAAAACTTTGTATATGAAATTTGTTCACCACAGTCTTTAGATTCTATTAATAATTTGACCTTGTTCTCAAGTGTCACTGAGGACTAACGTCATCTCCTACATCATTTTACATGCAACCTTCTAAAATCACCCGATTGTCAAGCCTAGGGTTTGGAAGGTTGTTCTTCTAATCTTGTGATGGATAGAGAGGGTTGGAACCCTTTGTGGATCCTATAAGTCTACCCCACATTCCTAATAGGTTAAGGATGTGTGGAATGTAAATCTTTCACTTGTGCAATGTCATGAAATGGTGGGATGTTATATGTAAACCCAATGTACCTAATTGCATCAATGTATTGAAGTGTTTATATCTTGTACTATGCGGGTTCCTTGGTGGGGCATTACACAATGCATCTTTGGAAATAATTATTTATAAGAACTTAATGGACTCTTTTCTTAGAGATTTTTACCTAAAATAGTTTCTCCAAGATAAATGTTGTCATAAATTTGTTGTGTTTATTTTTATGAGTGCATTTGGTTGTGTTTATATTAAAATTTGGTTAGATAATTTGTATGTGTTCTTCTAATGTACATATAACATGCATGTTTCAAACACATGTAAAGTTACACAAGTTTATCTAGGGTGGTTATAATTTAAGCAATTAAAATATTAAGCTAGATAATTTCCTAGTGTTCTTGCAATAGATGTAATATGTGAGCTTATCTATACTAGGAACTAGAAGTTTATTTGTTGTTGATAAGATGGTTATCTTCAAAAGTGGCAAATAAAATAATTCTCTTCTTTTCAAATATATTTGTGTTGCATAATAATTCAATTTGTATTATATTAAATCATGGGAGTTGGTAAGATACTTTTAGAGAGAATATTAATGTGTAACTAATGGTGTATAATACTCACCATGAAAGAAAACCAATCACTTTGTTTACATGTGTCAATACCCAAAACAAAAAAACTAATTTGTAGTTATTGATGTTCATTTATAATATAAAATTAACCACATTAATACAATATTCCAACTATTAGCTTCATCTCTAATCATTCTAAACATACAAAAAACTAAATCATATGACTATTTTACAACTGAAATTTCTACTATTATTAAAAATTTATTAAAATTAAAAAAATGTAATTAACAACTCCAAATTCATTTATATGTATTAAAAAATGATAAAAATAATTAAAACATCAATTATTTTAAAAATAAATTTCTACCATCATCCAAATCTTTATTCAAATTGATTTGTTGCAAGGATTTTTTATCATTGATAATGATTAGTTATTGGACTAAAATCTTTTTGACTGAAAAATTAAGACAATTTGCTCATAAAAAAATTGTAATTCCATATTCACATATTTTAAAATCATTTTTATATATTTAAAAAAAATAAAAAAATTAAAGCATTAATTTTTTTACAAATAAATTTCTACCATATTCACATATTTTAAAATCATTTTTATATATTTGAAAAATAATAAAAAATTAAAACATCAATTTTTTTACAAATAAATTTCTACCATTATGAAAACTGATTTGAAACAAAAAAATTTATCATTCTACGGAACTAAAACCTTTTTGACCGAAAAATAAAGACAATTTACTGATTAAAAACTTATACTTCCAATTCCATCTTTCCATATTTTAAATCCTACCATATAAAAACTAGATCTTTGGATGTAAAATCTTGCCAAAAGCGGACTGTTTATTGTGAGACGATCAACATCCGCTAAATATCAACTGCACATCTGGATATAAAATCCTGCGTTTATGGCTAAATGACCAACGCCCACAAAATATCATCTAGATCTTTGGGTAGAAAATCCCGCCCAGAAAAAAGGACAGTTTATTGCCATATGTCAAAACACCTACTTAATATGAACTCAAAAAATCTGTCATAGCAAATTCAGGCTTCAAACTCCATTTTTGGTATGGTTTAAGGCTTAAAACTCTCAGCATTGTCAATAACAAATCGATATTTAACATCTCCCTTCTCCAGCCTTTCCATTGCCGTGTTGACATAATCCATAGAAATCTTTTCTATGTTGCATGTGATGTTGTGCTCTGCACAGAAGTCCATCTCTTGCGTCTCCTTAATTCCACCAATACAACTCCCTGCAACTAATCTCCGACCTGAAAGAACCACAAAACAAATTTCAGAACAAAATTTGAATTGACGAAAAACTACAACTGGGTAACTCGAAAACAAAAAAATTATGACCATAATATGCAGACCCACTCTAAATTCAGGCATTAAATACAATACAGATTTGAAGCTATTGATTATACCAATTTGCCACTATAAGAGCGGAATAACTTACCAGATATAATACTACCAGCAGGAATTTGTAGAGGTGTATTAGGAATGCCAACCACAACAAGCTTTCCATTGACTTTTAGCAAATTGAGCAATGGCGGCAAGGGATGATCAGCGGATACAGTATCAATTATATAATCCAGCGATTTGGTTGCCTTCTTCATCTGGTTGGCATCTTTGCTGATAAGGAAATTGTCAGCCCCTAAAACCTCTTTGGCTTCTTTTTCTTTGTTCGGGGATGTACTGATGACGGTCACATGCAGGCCAAAGGCTTTGCCAAATTTAACCGCCATGTGACCAAGACCGCCAAGCCCTACAACGCCCAAACGATTTCCTTTCTCTGTCATTCCAAAGTGCATCATGGGGCTGTAAACAGTAATTCCAGCACATAACAACGGGGCCGCGGCATCCAATGGGAGGCTTTCTGGCACCTTAATTATAAACCTGTTCACACATATTATAAATATCACAAGTTTTGAGTTTTCGACGAACCCTACAATTATAAATTGGGTATTTTCAAAGATCGCCATTCGCCATAATTGTGTTTTTAAAGATGAGATTATCAGTTCTGGGAAGTTAATTTACTTCTGGTCGCAGACCATTAAAGATGAATAGCCCCCATAGGTGATAGATCCATCGACATCTGTACCGTTGTAGGTGAAGACAAGTTTGTCACAGTATTGCTCTACACCTTTTTCACAGCTGTCACAGCTATGGCAGCTGCGTACCATGCACCCCACTCCAACACGATCGCCTACGGCAAACTTTTCTACTTTGTTCCCACTTCAATCACAGTCCCAACAAGTTCATGCCTGTGAAGACAAAATTTATTAATTCTCTGTATCTACAGCCACATAGATTATTCAAATACAGTGCAAACAAACAAACAGGGGCTAGATAGAGAAACACCTTACCCTGGGACCAATGGGTATCGGGTGTTGAACCATCCGTTGCGGAGCTGCTGCAAATCCGAATGACAGATCCCACAGAAAGCAATTTTGAACGTTACGTCATTGGGTCCAGTCTTCCTGAAAAGTATAATGAAAGTTGGTTTACTCCACGCTCTCAGAGAGCAATTGTTTATTGGAAAAAAACAAAAACAGGGCCTTTTTTGGAACCTAAATAACTGTTTCATATCAGGCCGTCCCAAGAATAATTAAAAAAATGTTCAATTAAAACAGGAACATTCTCAGATCTATTAAAAATAGCATGTACAAAGAACACTCTTAGATCTAGAAATGATACGTGAGGGTTTCATATGGATCATATCGAAGTAAAACTTTTGCATCATTTTGAATGGTTACACCGAGAATAGCATCCCACCCATTGTTGACAAAACCACAGTAACCTATATAAAACCAAAATCTTTATAAAATAAAGTTAAAAATGACCAAACAAACATTCTATATAAAATCTGAATCTTTCTATTTTATATAAAGCAGAATCTTTATATTAAAAAAGTCCCAAAATGGAGGTAAAAGGAGCCTGGCAAAGAACTGTGATCCATATGGCACTGTGAATCTTTTAAAGCAGGTTGCAGCCAGCAAAGAAAGATTGAAAATTCTGTCAAGATCACAAGATTAAAGGAGCTTTCTAAAAACGGAGAACGAAAGCAAACTTAAAAATAATGCCAAAACAATTATCTGAAAAAACACATTCTCTTCGAAAAAAATAAAATGTCTATAATTTTATCTCAATATTTTGGATCACATTCAACTGGATCATTGAATATTTCCTCAATTCTATTCTTTGGTAATAGATGTTATACCCTATTTTAAATCCACTTTCATAAAAACCGTCGATACAATTCCAAAACAATCTTTTAAATACTACATAGACTGAAAAAATCATTACAGAAATATTGCCTTTTCTCCCGAAACAATGAGGCTCCTTGGATACTAAAACAGAGCATAACCAGAAATAAGAACACTAAATCTTGGTGAGGCAAAAGCCTGAATTCCCTGAAACCGGTTGCATTATAAAACTAACTAACGAGTGCGTTCATTACCTGCGAGTAAAGTTAAAAGGCGAAAGAACGCCAGAATTGTCCCTGGCTGCCCATCCGTGAACATCAAACCCTTCTTCTCCCATTCTTCTCGGAGAATAACTCTGATTTCAAGAAAAAATAAGATGAGGGAAAAAGCTACTGTGAATTAACTGTAAGCACACAACAATTTACAAAAAGCAGTGGCTACGGATGCTTACTTATTATTGGAGTGGGCGGTGACGAAAGTTCCAATCGGAGGAGTAAAAGTCCTATCTAGAATGTCCATCATAATGTTTGGGTTATGAGTGTCCTACAGATCCTTCCAATATTCTTTCACAGTTTCGTCGGTCATGTATTCCGCTGAAGATACAGTACAAATTGAAACGAATGTCTATCTGCGCATTTGATCATAAATAATAACTAATTAAAATTTTAATTAACGAGTATTCACCGCCAAATGTGCGTCTGAACTACTTAAATTGCAAGCCGTGGAAGAGCCCATTTTATTTCGTCTTGTTCACATCACACAAAGTGCTCTCGTCATCCGATATTTCTTTCTAGACGGGAAAAGTCTACACGACTCAACTTCCTAAGGAAATCCAGTTCCAAATTCTTCCAGAAGAGCGCAGATTTTTTAGGATATTTTAGAGAAAATGAAAGTGTACACGTGGTTCACATCAAGGGACGATTTCCACTAACGCTAATGCGCCGAAATTTGCAGTCATAACAGGAAGTGTACTCGTCATCAATGATGCCATCCGATATTTTGGATAAGAATGAGAATTGTAGGGACCCCTTTATCTAGTTCAGGGATATGCCCTTTTTAAGCATGCTTTCAGAAAATGGCTAGCTAATAGACCTATTTGTAACATATGGAGATTAGGGTTAGGAATATTGGTGGTGTCAACGTATTCATCAATGTTGATCTAATCAAGGGAATTTCCTAGGCTTATGATCCTAAGAAAAGAACATTGTTTACCATCAATAGAAATTTTTTGATTGATTTGGATAGAGCTTACATATACAAAATTTTCAATTTAAACCCTAATGCTTAGTTTCTAATAGATTTGGAAGCCCTAACTAGAGAATATCATAGGCATAAGGATAGCTACAAAGTGTAATGGCTGCCAAGCTTCAAGCTTAGAGGGTCAAATAGAGAATAATTGAGAAGATTTTTTAGTGGAGAGTTAGAGTCATTTGACTATGATATTTTTGAATACTACTTCATAAAGACATACTTTTCCCTTCACCATGTTTTTGGCATAGATTGTAGGCCTCATATGCTAGTGAATTTAATGATGCTAGTTGTTGATTTCTAGAGTAGGGATGTGAATAAGCATTATGATTATGCAAGCTATATTGCATATGAAATTCACATAGCTTTAAGCTCTATCAAGGCAAATAATAGTGTGATCCACTTCAAATGGTACTCTTTAAATTATTTCATATCATTTTGTTCAGTGGGAAAAACATTTGTCCAACCACATGCAAATTAGGGCTCTAGATGAGCAAAAAAGAGTATTTCCAATGTGGGAATATACTTACATAAATGGGAAAAATATTGTGAGAAGTCCAATTACCTAGTTTTTGAAGAATGTTTTGTTAGAGAGCTTCACAAAAATTTTGGGCAACCTATGGAATAGAGATTATCAGAGGAAGTGAGGATATTTTTAAGACCTTTAAAGGATCTTCTCCCAAAGGCAAGGATCAAATATAATTGGGGTGATTGAATTTTCTACTCTAGTGCAATTGTGATAAGAGTATATGGATCCCAATTGTACCACATGTTCTTCCAAAGATTTTCCCGAATAAATTTTTTCATTTTGGAGATCATATGGCAATTGAGTGAGTCTAACAAGACTCATTTCACGAATTGTAAAACATATGCTATCCTCCCTTCCACAATTATATTCTCAGACTTCCAAGTCATAGCAAGGGAAGGATTGGATTTGTTGAATAAGTTACTCCCATATATTATGAGAGTGGATAAGGTTAGAAGGTGTGACCTAGAGCATTTCATCCATGATCACAAAACTAGTTTCAAAGACAACATTCTTGCATGAGCCTTACAATGTTGAATACTTATCAGGAATTACTCCACAAAAAAAGGATTCCACATAGATAAGAGCAGTATTGGTGAGGATCTAGATTGTTGAGGCAAAAAGGAAACAATATGACCCATATTTTAAGTGCTCATATTTAGAGATTAAGGAGCCTAACATAAGGACCATGACAATGTTGAATAATGCCAACAACTTGCTCACAACTGTTCTTGTACCCTTAACAAGTTCCCATATCCCTTCTACTTCTTGAGGGAATATAGCACAAAGCTCGCAACATGAATCCTCACTACAACAAACAACTCCTAGGATGCAACCCCTAATGGATTACCCTATAGATGAGGAGGATTTGCTTGAGGATCCAAAGATGAGGAAAATTATGAATCCACTCTCAAAACTTTTGGTTTAAAGACCATCAAATAACATATTTCTCATTAATTTTGAAACTGGAGGGAAGATACTAGATGATGTGAGGCCTCAAACTTGTTTAGATTTTATGCAAGATGACCAATTCATCACTACTTAGGGATTTTCAAGACTTTTTCCTTGAAAAAAGAAGAGTTGCAACAAAGGATGCAAGATAAAACCTCACAAAAGAAAATAATAAGGAGATTATTGCATAATTTTGGACAACTTGATCAATATTGAAATGGAGTACATGACACCTCAGAGAGGCAAAGTGCTAGTAAGAAATTTTGGATTTATAGTCTTACAATGGTGCAATATGTCATTTGTAATAGCATTTAATACTATTTGAAGACAAGGAGGAAATGAGCTTGTGTTGTAATCAGAAGAGAAAATTGATGCTCTGTATTTTGGGCATTATTTTAACCCAAGGCATGAGACCTTAGAAATATGGCCACTTTTCTCAAAGACTAATAAGCCCCAAATGATCAATGATCCAAGTGAACTCACTAGCAACCTAATAGTTAGGAGGTTATGGGCTACAAATTCCATCCAAGAAGCTTTCTTCATAGTTAATACAAGGAGACTTGGATAAGACCAATGCCATAAATTTGAAGTTGTAGGAACAATTGAACATGGTTATGGGATTACTACCTCCTCCACAACAAGCTATTGAAGTTAAGGGATCATAAGAAAAGGATAATTTGACCCTAGAAGTTAATAATTCGAGAGAAAAGATCAAGAAGAGCAGAGAAGAAGAAAGAATGGCTAAGGAAGGAGTAGTTAAGAAGATATTAGACATGGTTTTTGATTAGAGGTAAAAAAATGGGTTTTGAAGGGGCCCTAAACCCTTTACAAAAGAAAGCAGCTGAAACTATAGAAATCTACAATAAGTATATATCAGCCCATATGCAGTGAACCAACAGCAAAACATCAGCCAAAAAGGAGGACCCCAACCAACAACACTACATGTTTTTCAAACTATCAACGGCCTCAACGTCACTCGTCGTAGCCTTCTGAGCATCATCCAAGACATCGGGCAGTTCTTTACTAGGAGCCCCAGCCAGAGCCTTAGTCTTGTTTCTAGTTCTAGCATCAGGCCCATCCGTGTTCACCTCATTAATCAAAACATTATTCTTATCCCCACCCTTATCAACATAAACCTCCTCCATTAGCTTACCACCAACACCAATCTCATCAGTATGAATAGTTTCCTTGCAATTCTTGGCACTAACATAAGGAGAGGTAATACCAATAGACTCAAAGTTAACTACAGAATTAGTCACCTTCCCACCCTTGAGCACACTAACACAAATTTTCTCCAATCAATCCTTGAGGGTGAGAACTCTACCTTCCAGATTCTGTTTCATCTTAAGAGTTTCCTCTGCCACAATATTCAGGGAATTAAACAATTCATCAACTAGTTTTGAATAGAGGACTCTTTAGCCTTACTCATTGCACCCCTTACTTTAACATTATTCATATTAAGTTCATGAAAAACCCATTTGAACAATTTGAACAAAAGAATGGAACCCTCTCTAGAAGTTCCTAGAACATTAGAGATATCTTCCCCATCAAAATTAAAAACTCCCTTCCCAACAACATCTTCATCCTTAGATGAGCTTATCTTAAACTGACTAGAAGAGACTTCCTTACCTTTCCCAGCAGCAACCGACATCTTGATTTTGTGGATGGAATTCACATTCTCCTCAGCCACAACCTTTCTTTTCTTCAGCCACTCTAGGTCTGTAGCCAGGGAGTCCACAACATCCTATCCGCTAGCAACCACAACCTTACCTTTCTGCTACAAATCTTGGTTCATAGCAAATGAATCATCAACATCCTATCCACCCATGATCATGAGAAGAGAGACCCTCTCTATAATTTGACTCGCAGACCTAAGAACTTGTTTCTTCCTATTTCCCTCCTCCAACTCCTTCTGCTTAGTCATAGGGGGCGGCGATGACGCCTCACCATACAAATCATTCTTCTCCTTCACACTAGTACTCAACAAATTAATAGCCACCTCATCATTGCAAGTCTCATAACCCTTGTTAGGGGACAACTCCCCTTTCTTAGACTTTTCCATAGTAGGGGGTTGTGAACCCACCTCCATCAACGCAAGAGAGTCTCTAGGAAAAAGTCCACATCCACCTGAGAATCTGAATCCTTTTCCAAAATAAGTTTTCTCTTCTTCCCTTTTCTACTAGGTAGCTCCTCTTCTGAGATAGTCTTGTACTCCTTCACCAGCTTAGATTGCTTACCCTTTGGGGTAGCAATTGGCTTAGCCACCTCAAAATATTTTGCATATTCAAAAATTAAAAGGGTTAACCCCACATGTAGAACATGATTTTTGGGGTTTCTCTTATGGTCCTTGAGACAAGAATCCAATGACACCAGGAGATAATAGGGAAAGGAAATCCTTTTCTTGTGACGGAAATGATTAAGCATAAGGAAGTGGTAGGAATTTATTGTGGAGAAGCATCCTTCTAGGGGGATATAAAGGGTGAGTTCCTCAGCCACATCTCCCCACAGTGCCTTGAGAGAGCTCCTTTGGTAACCCCCACTCTTCACAGTCTTCAAGTCCTTAGCTTCATCCCCCTTGAAGAAGATTCTCATAGAAATTTGTGACTCCTTGTCTCTAAAGAATTTTATACCATCTGTGGGAAAACCATTGATATTTGGTATAAAGTCTTTATTCACATCAAACTCTATTCCACCCAACTTCAACACCCTATTATTCCATGCTTTTGCAAACAATGTCGTAGTCTGTGGATTGCTACCATGCAATCTCTCCAGGTATGGAGTCAACCCTCCTTTTTCTAACACTTGCCAAACCTCTGACTTCTTCTTGATAGCTTCACAAGAGAAGGGCTCCACATGGTTCTTATCACCACCCATGTCTACAGAATTTGTAGAGTCTAAAATCTTGAGAGCTCTGAATGTAGCGAGAAGAAACTTTAGGAAGACGATGCAAGAAATGCCCAAAATTTGTGTGAAAACATAATTAAGGCAGGATAGAATTATGATCCTAGAGTTATGTTCCCTATGGATATCAATCACCATACCATTAGCTCATTTCAAATCTAGCTTACCATCCCTCCTCATAATCATTGACCACATGAAGATATTCATGCACACTGCAAGCCATAATAAATCCTCAAGCAATTTAAAATTGGAAATCATGATTAATACTTGTTATTGTCTCTATAGGAAGGGGATCATTCAAAACTCATTCCCTAATACCTCTTCCTCCAATATTATCAAAGATATCCACTACTCCATTGCCCTCTCTCAAAATATGAGAGATGTAATATTCATCAAAAGAATTAAGAATATCATTAGAGTCCCTAATCAAAGAATCAATAGTCCATGAAGGGGTAGCACAATTTTTCAAATTATTGATGATATTAAGAGAATCACCCTCTAGCCAAACTTTCTTATAGCCTATTACTTGTGCCAGCTTAAGACCATGATAGGATGCAGCAAGATATCAAACATGGTTGATAACATTTTAGGCTACATTTTTTCAAAAAAATTGAGTCAATTTGATAAGGTCTAGGACAACTATAAAATTTTGAAGGATGCATTCACCAACCATGATCAAGTAGGAATTAGGTTGTTCAATGCTTTCAAGTTAGTTGGGGCCCCAAAATTATATTATTAAGGATTATTAAAAATAATCCAATTTTGATTCTAATTTATATGTTCAATATGCTTTCTAGATTTAAGTTTATAGACATAATCATCCACCCTCATAATAAGTATCATGCACTTATAAGGAGGGAGCTAGATATTTTTTAGGGCTTTGAATAATTTCATATACCTCCCATATTGGATAATGAGGGAGAAATAAAGATTTGCAAGGAATGGAGATAAAATTTTGATAATATTCTCTCTACCATATATGTAAAAATAAATAAAAATGGTGAGATGGACATAGAGTAGTTAAATCTAAGTATGGATATTCTCTCTAAACATGAATACAGTATGGTAGGCTTCTCTGACATGCTCTAGGTATTAATAAATGATGATTAAAAGACTCACATGCTTAAGGTAAATTAATTTCTCCCACTCAGAAGTGACATGTCATAAAAAAAGATGAAAATACGAAGAAGAATGATGCAAAAATTTGAGTTTCTTTTCAATCAGTCATCACTAATGAGCATGAGTACAAAATCAGTATGTCAATGAAGGAATGTCAACTTCAAGAAGTAATTTTGATCAAATCAAATCCATCCATAGCTATAAATGCTCAAAAATATCTTCAACAACTTTTATAATGGCTCCCCCCTCATGTATAAATGTGTTTTGTCTTTTGTAAAGGTGTCACCACTTAAATATTTTCTTTTATGTGATAAGTGCTAGAATATGGATTTTTTTTGTTGCTCCCTTATTTCTATATGTAGACGTCCAATTTTGATCACTTCCATATGATCAAACGCGTCTCCTTATTCATCCAGTTGCTCATCCCCCCTGTCAATATTAATTAAGCCAATTGTTTAATTAATACCTTGCATCTTGCACAAAGGTCCTAAAGTATTTAATTTAATACTTTGCCCCTCTTCCTCCTCTAAATTAAATAAATATGCCCTTTTATTTAATCTAGTCATATCCCCTTTTGAATTAAAATTTGTTTTTAATTCATCTTTTCTCTCTCATGGTCACATCCTCCAACTTTTGCAAGTTGGTCCCTAATCCATTTTAATTATTTCATCTTCTTCTAATTAACAAGGGTTAGCATGTGCACACTCTTAATCATCATTAAGGTCACATCCTCCATAATTTCCCACTTGCCTCTAATCAGTCATTAGTCCATCTAACTGAGTACTTGCACAACCTTAATCATTTGATTAGCCTAACCTAATCCTCATCCTATTTATGGCACATGTCCTTGAGTCAACCTTATTAAAGGCTTTCTCCTTTTGGACAAGGCATCCCCCTTCCCCATGTGAATTTTTAATTCACCTTTTAATCCCCCAAGGCACCTAAAAGGAATTTTTATTCCTTCACTTCTCCCCACATGTCCTTCATTCTTTTTTTATTCTTTCTCTCATCCCCATGAGAATATTTGAGGAATTTTAATTCCTCACATGTCCTCTCACCCACATGGGGACAAGGACCTCCTTTATGAGGAGATCTTGTCCAATCCCAAGGTACTTTGTACCCCTCTCCATGTCATGTCCTTCTCCTTCCACCTCATGTCCACTTCACCTTTTAGGGCTATCTCACATGCCACATGTCAAGATGTGAGGGCTTGTGAGTTCTCAACTCACCTCAGCCCTACATCTTGATATTTGGTGGATCAATCTTGACCGTCCATTTCCCCTAGGATTTCCCAAAAATCCTATAAATACCTCCTCTTTTCTCTCATTTTAGAGAGATCATTTGTGCTAGCCAAACTCTTGCAATTTTGTTTCTCAACTCTTACTTAGCCATTTTCTTGTGTTCATCCACTTGCACTCATCTTCACATCCTCATCTAGCTTGCATCTTGCCATCCAAGGAGCATACACATCAAAGATCGAAGGGCCAACCAAAGGATCGACTCAACGCAAGGTATAAAGTTCCATTTTGTGGCTTTGTCTTGTTTTATTTCCAACTTAGGCTAATCTTGAGGTGTAGGTTGTTTTAAGTTGTTTATTTGCACTCTTTTAGTTGTTGCTTGATTTCTAACGCTCTATTTCGACCTATCACACTATAAAAGGGAATTTTGATCCTTATTCTAGTATTTGTGTCTTCAGGTTTTGAGAAAGCCTCTATATAGAGTTAGTCTTGTACAATTGGGTTTTTAAAGTTTCAAAAAGAAAGTGATGTAAATTTTCTCTATAATAGAAAAAACAACTCAATCTTGTTGTTTATATGAATATAGTTCATATTGTTGATGTTGTTGCAAGGTGTGCACCCTTGGTCTCCTTTTTGTATCAAGCATTAATAGGTTGATCTTTCGGTGCAACGACAACTGTCTGTCCAACAATTGGTATCAGATCTTGGCTTAAGGGTTCAAAGCCCTCACTTGTCTTGGGGCTTGTTGCAAGGTGTGTGCCTTTGGTCTCCTTGTGTTATGTAATGCAGTGCTTGGGTTTGAGACATGGCTTAACCATCTCTTTTGGATTCATTAAATATGGCAGTTGTATCGAGCATTAAAAAGTTGATCTTTTGGTGTAACAACAACCGTCTTTCCAATAGATGTCTCCATACTATAATACAATGGGTAAACCCACAAAATTAGTTTACAATTTGATTAAGGAAAGAAAATTTGCAAAAAATGACCCCATGCAAAAAAAATTGTTTTTTGGGGTTCGAATGAACCCATTGGTTCGAGCAAACCAAAAGAGGATTCAAATGAACCCTGGTTTGAGCGAACCAATTAAATGCAAGGTCCCACCATTCCCACCAAAAACCACAAAGAAAACATTTTTTGAAAGGGGGTTCGCCCGAACCCCCTTGGTTCGCCCGAATCCCCCTTTTCCCACCTTCTCACCCTCTGGCACCAAAAATGTCTAGAATTTTGGGCTTCGAAGCTCAGGTTGAAGATGAAAATGGAGGAGAATTCACAGACCCAACTGGATGATGGTAGTCCTTAGAATGAGCTATCCAACAAATATAATTTTAATATGTTTTGGTTTTATTATGTATTTACATTTTTTAGTTTTATTAAACATAGGTTTTTCACTGAAAATAAAGCTCTTTGTTCTGCACATGTGGAAAAATACCAAATTATCAAAAAAAATTGAAAAATATGAGTGGACCATATATTGAAGTCCTTGATCCAACAAAAAAAAAAGAATTTCAATACATACAAAAAAAGTTACTTGTTATACAGTCCGCCTATGTTTGAATTGTAATTGGTTTGACTTCAAAACTTGATTAAGGAAAAATAATTCAATAAAACACTATCAAACCAATTGGAAGCACTAGATATTGTAGTTACAAATCTAAATTCGAAAAAAATAAATTTTATCCTTCATGAAAAAAAAGTTATGCATTATACAGTGAGTGTCACTCCTTAAAAATGTTATTTACTGAAAAAAATTAGTTTTCAAAGGAGATGGAAAAAGAAGGGCAATCTGATTCCAATTTTTTTGAAAAAAATATATTTAGAATCTATAGAGAAAATGTCACAAATCACTAGTTTGCATCATCTTCAAATTCTTCATGGTTTAGCCGCTATAGGTGCCCGAAAGTGAAGATTTAACTTTAGAAAAAAAATATTTCAGTGTCCAGTTTGGCAAAAAATTGTAAACCAGTATTGTGGGATCATCCCAATATATTTTGAATCTTAATAAATAAATATCATTCAAGATTCTCATTGCACATTTTTTATAATGTATATTTTATCATTGGCTTCTAGTCAATTAATAAATTAAAATTGCTTTCAATTGGATAATTGAAGATATAGTGGTTATGGTAGGGATCTTAAAGAAGATTAAGAATATTGTCAATTTTCTAG
The DNA here is from genome assembly GCA_007258455.2 of Sequoia sempervirens. Classification (NCBI taxonomy): domain Eukaryota; kingdom Viridiplantae; phylum Streptophyta; class Pinopsida; order Cupressales; family Cupressaceae; genus Sequoia; species Sequoia sempervirens. The sequence continues at coordinate 393,325,218 of VDFB02075321.1, forward strand.
TTTTCTTAGTGCAAGGCATTGAGATTTTGAAAACCATTGAGTTAGTTTTTAGTTTTTTATCAAAAAAATTGCTTCATTATTGACTCCAGAATGGATAAGACATTGGGCCTAGATTAGTTCACAAAATCAAAACCTAGGTAGAATCAACCTAAATTTGAAAAACTATATTTTAATTTTAGTTGTCTTGATTATGCTCATTTCACACCATTAAATTACAAAGATGTAGAGGATTTGAGAAGGGTTTAGCCTCTCAAGTTCATCCTCTAAATTATTAGTGTGACGATTATAATGTGTTCTGACATCATTGAAAATATTATTGTAATTTAACAATTATGTTGTGAAAATGGAAACCCACCTTGGTTTTGTAGAGTCTAAAGAATAGAGGATAACAATTATAATATATATCTCATGTTTGGTGTCCACTTATATAGGGTTCTTAAGTATAGGATCTAGCTAATCTTTAGAGAAACTTGGGAAATTAGTTAGAAACACCAACAAAATCAACATTATTTTTCTTTTTCTTAAACTCCTCCATATGCCCTCTTTTTGCATAATTCTAACACTTAGTCTACTCTTTTTTATTATTTTAGAACATCCTTTAAAATTATCCCTATTTTAACACCTTTAGGCCCTTTCTCTTTGGATATACCCCACACATGTAAGGCATATGGGGAAACAACATTAATTAAATTTCTCCTCATCTCTTCTGAAATATTTATGGAAACTAGGTTGTCCATCATTGGATCTACATTATCACTAATTATGGAAACAAATAGATTTTCCCAAGATTTAGGAAAAGAGAAAAGAAACAAGATACACTTATCTTCATCTTTTAATTTAATATCTATTAATTCAAGCTGACTTATAATCAAGTTAAATGTATTTATATGATCTATAATTAAATCGCCATCTTTCATATTTAAAGAATACAACCATGTTTTGAGATATAGTTTATTAGATAAACTTTTTATTTTGTAGATTTCATCTATACTCTTTCACAACTTGTATACAATATCTTTTGTGGAGACATTCAAGAAGACAACATCCACAAGACACGACCAAATGCTTCCCTATGCCTTCTTGTCCAACTTCTTCCAATCTTGATCAAACATTGTAGGTAGCTTTGTTTCTTATGAAACTAGAAACAACTGATATCTCTCTCCAAGGAGATATTTTATCTTCAATTTTCACATCTTGTAGGAAGTTTCATTGAATTTATTAATACATTGGCGAGAGGTAGTGGCCATGGTATACAATCTTCTTCACAAATCTGAAATAAAAACAAAAAACAAAAACTCTCATTGTTGTAAATAAACCTTCAACACTTAAGAGAAATGTATCCCTCTCTCAACAAAACCATTAGATTTGATACCAAATGTTGAAAACAAGGTGAAGAAAAACTAAAATAACAACTTATGAATTTATTTGTAAATATCAAAATAAGAATATATTTGATTACACATTCAACACTAAAACAAAAATTAGCAAACCATAAGAGACAACAAATTTACATGGAGAAACCATTTCGAGAAAAACTCCACATGAGAAAGAGGGAAATTGTATTGTTAATTTTCAACCAAGACTTATACAACAATAAACATCACTACACCTAAATGATCAATTCAACAACACCTTGTTACCTTTAAAACCTCAACATAAAACTACCATCTCTAATTTGTAGAAACTTATGGGAGGGAAAACCAATTTGATAATCTGAAACAAGAGGAAAATACCACTTAAAAAATCCTACAACCATAATAATGGGTAATCAAAAGAAATAATAAAATATTAATTATCTTCACACAGCTCCAACATGACACCTAACCCATATCCAATCGAACGTTCTCCTTTCCAAATGCTCTATAACTCCTTGATGATTCTTCCAATCACACAACAGGACAACCTTTTACCTTCAAATCTTTTGTTCCCAACACATGACTATTCACATTCCCAAAAGTGGATTCCTAGAAACATCTTATGCTATTTTTCCTTTTAACCATCACTAAAATGTGTTTGCCTCTTTGAAATGTTGTTATAATTTATCAATATTAAATATTTTTCCTCTCATTTCCCTAGAAAACTTTCCAAGGATCGTGGAAACACATGAATGACATAAGAATGAAAGGTTAATATCACCTTTAATAACAAGTTAGCTAAGTGCATCCATACATGTCAATTAGCTATAAATACGTACATTGTACATGCATCATACAAATTGTAAAAATACTAAATCAAAAAGGTAAAGGAACACACACACATACATGTTCATCCATAAAAAAATAAAAATAAAACTATAATCCAATTATGTGAGAAAAATTAGAGCAATGCAAATGAGATCAACCATACTAAATTATATATTGGCACCATTAACACTAATTAAAGTTTAGTTTAAATTTTTTTTGACAACTAAGTATAGAGGTTCCACTATGAGAGTAACACAAATAAATAATAATTCTAAATGTATACATATATCCTCATAGAAGTAGGAAATTTAAATCTTCACAAGTCAATAAAAATTAGAACAGTTGTAAATTCCTCCTATTACTATTATAATCCCTTATATCTAGAATTCCTACTCTATTATCACTTATTCTCTATTTCATCTTATTAGGTAGGTGCTTTATGGGCATGAGACCATAATTGAATTAATGTCCCATATTATAAATTTTCAAGAAGGTGTGAAAATAACATTCCTATGATAAAATTGAAGTGAATGACGTATAGAATTCTTAAAACATAATCTAAGACTATTGTGTAATATAGATAAATGAAATCACAAATAGATAAACAATGATTTCCATGGAGAAAACTCTTTTAGAAGGAAAAACCATCACTCTAAAACCTGAACAATATATTATCAAATCTTAAAGGAATTGCAACACACTTTCAATGCAAGTCTTTATAGGATTATATTACCAACACTTAAAGTTGGAATAATTTTGGTAGAATTCCAACATCTATGGACCTACAAATTCTCATAATAAAAATCCTTCCTCAAGAAGAAAATTATAAAAGAAAAAATCAATCTACAAAATACAAATAATCTTCCAAACCATGTGTCAAAATCTTTAGAAGGATGACACCCAACTTGGGTATAATTTCCAAAGCCACCCTTATGGATTCTTTACAACAAACTAAAATAATAAATAATTATTACACACAAAATCCTCTATTTTTTACCAACACAACATGGGTTCCCAAATTATCATTATTCCTATAGTGTAGAAAAATGTATCCCTTTTACATTTTCACTCTTGATTTGGAATTAATGTAAATTTGGACTTAATTGTGCCTTATTTTAGTGTTGTAAAGTGTATCCATTTACACTTTCACACTTATTTAGGGATCCTTTAATTCATTTTACAAGCTTATTTTATTACATTTTTTGATGAGGAAACCCAACATTTATTAATGCCTTAACATAACACTTCTCATTGAGCAATGTGGTCCTACCCTAGGTTAGGGACCTAGGACCCATTCACCCATGGACGAATGGGTCCTCCGTTAGACCTAGGACCTTAATTTAAATTATGTTTTTGGTGGTATTTTAATGTTTTCAAATCTATATTTAGATGTTGGCTTGTGATATTTAATTTTTTGGAAATTGAGGATACATATCTATACATATAAGATTGTTTCACTATGTTTCACCTAATATTTTCAAGATAGAAGATTTTCATGAGATCAAGTTGGATTTCAAGAGTATTTCAAGAGCAATTCAAGGCATTAAAAGGAATATTTATTGAATATTTATTGCAACAATCAAGATCCAATTATCATATCAAAGTCTTCTTGCATCATGCATGTTATAGGATCTAATATGGTGATGTAGGTTACATGATCCATTCAATCATTCAAAGTTATTATTTCAAGAAAGATACAAGGTTCAAGATTGACATCTATTGAAGCCATTTCATCCAAGTTGCAGATTTACATTCCAAGGTTTATGCAAGGGTTTTTTGAGTGGTAACATAGCTTTGTTCATTCTTCATTTCAAGGTTTGATTACCAAAATGAGGTTTGGCCAAGGAAAACCCCAATTAACCAAAAATAAAACATTTTTCCCTCTTGATTTGTGATTGCAGATTTAGGTGGAAGAAAATTTGAAGATCTCTTGAAGAGAAAAATTGAAGTTGTCAAAGTTGCAAAAGTTGTCATAAAATTTATCATCTTATGGAAACTCATCCACACAATTTATTTCTGACTTTCTGAACCTGAAACTTGGGAAAATTGAAGGCTTCAAATCAATAGCAGAGGCTCCCGAAAGTTGCAAAAAAACCCTACTCATGACCCATTCACCCTTGGGCGAATGAGTCCCAGATCAACTTCAGAAAGTGACTTTTGGTGACTAGTAAACATCATTTTTCCCTTCTCTAATCTGTGATATGATTTTTGGTTTTGCTTATTTTGAGTTTCATCTAGCTATTCCAAGTGTTAGATTGCAATTTGGTGTTGTTTTATTATTTTTAGTTTTTCTCCTCTATGTGTTGTTTGACGAGGACCCCCGTCCTAACACAAAAAGGAAATCTGTAGATTCACAATTTGACTTGATTCACCTAAGGGATGATAATTATTTTATTGCATAGATCTTGAATTTCCTAATGAAATAAAGGATAATAGGTCCATTCCTTACCATATTTGGCTCACCCTGCATATAAAAACCTTGTTTTCATTCTTTTCAATTCCTCAATTGTAAACTAGGTAGTTTATGAAAAATAATAAATCTTACCATAAGATGATTAAGATTCCAAAATAACTACCTCTATATTTTGGTATTTGTATCATACGAATCTATCATAATTTTTCATAGGATATTTCCATTATGGAAGATATATTTAATAGCCAAAATAAATCATATTATTAAACCTTAGAAAGAAATAACACATGGAAAATAATTTCATAGTAAAATCACATGTAATCCATTTTAAATTGAGGCTAATTTTTTAAAAATATAAAATATAAAATCAAGAACTTGCAAAGGTTGAGGTAATGTAATTCTCAACATTCTCCTACCTATCCAATAACTTTATACAAACAAGGGATAACTCATCACCATGAAATTAATTTTCAAGGGTCAAGAGGCCCATAGACTTTGAACACCATCTAAACTTCTTTGTGCTCATGGGTTTGGTCAATGGATTTACAAAATTCATGAAAATTTCCAACTTTTATAACTTCCATTTGTCATCCTTGAAAAGACCTTTCAAAAAATGATATTGAACATCTACATGCTAAAATATGCTATTAAAATTTAGGTTCTTTACTAGGGAAATCACAATTTAACTAGCATAATTAACTATAAATGCTCCCTACTTTAACCTAACTAGTATAAACCATTAGCAAATGGTCAATGCTCCCCTCAGGATTCATGACAAGGGACTAACCGCCTCCCATGTGATCCATGTCTCTACCATTTGTATTAGATGTTGATAGATCAATCTTTTGATGCAACAAAAAAATGTGGGCCAATAATTGGTATCAGAGCATTGGGTCATGGGTTTGAATCCCCTCGGATTACATTGATGGGGAGATTTTTGGAAAATGGTTAGCACTCCCCTCGGGATTCATGACAAGGGACTAAATGCCTTCTGTGTGATCCATGTCTCTACTATTTGTATCATACACTAATAGATCAATCTTTTGATGCAATGCAAATTGTGGGCCAACATAAACATGCTTTATTAATCTAAATTTCTTAGATTTATATCCATGATTTTTATCCATAGACTATGTATCTATTTAAAATAAACCATATATTATCACTTATCCAACTTAAAGAACTAAAAATAGATTAAAAATATATGCACTAGTAAATATTCTACTATCAACATCACCCACCTAATCTAAATCCATATAACCTTGAATATCTAGAGAATTCATCTCTACAATGCAATGAAAACCCAAGGGATAATATAAGACACACTAAAAATATTTTAATATTATTTAAACTATGTCCTATTGAACTATTCTAAGATTAGACATATTTCTACACTCGCATTGCTTGAGCAATGTCTGGTATTGTATAAATCATAGCATACAATAAGGTTCCAACTAAAATTAAGTAAGGTAATCTACTCATATCTTCCATATTGAAAGTGGAAATAATATAACGTGTAATAGATAACTTTTTTCCTATTATTGAATGAACACACAATAGTTTGCAATCCTTCATGTTAAACCTTTATAAAACTAAATTAACATGCTTAGTTTAGCCAAGCCATATATTTATATTCTCTATATATCTTCTAATATCAATTAAAATAATTTATTTAGAAACACTAAGATATTTAGTTTACAAAAAGGAGTGTTATTTTTTAATTATAAAATGAAACCTTTCCCTTTGCCAATAAAAAATATATCATCAATGTACAAAGTATTAGACAAGAAACAATCCTCATCAAATTGAAAATAAACATAGTGATTATATTTAGAATTATCAAATATCAAATTCAAAACATATTGATGCAGTACAAGGGTGGGGGGTTTTGTCAAACAACCCATCCAAACAGCCATAACACCAAATACATCCTCATACAACAATTGGTAAGCACATGCTATTGAAAACTCAAAGAACAATTCTAATTTTTTTAACAATTTTCCAACATCAACATCAATGTGCAAATAAAAATTCCATGAGTTGAAAACTTCATTCAAAATATTTATTGATCAATACAACTTAGAACAAAACTAAATCACCTAAAAAATCAGCCTCAACACCTGCACATAATCACCTCAAAATTCTTGCAAGACTTCAACTTGCTATTGGGATTGTTCTCCACAACTTCTTCCTTCTGCTTCACTGCTTCAACCCTTTGGAAATATACTACAAGAGCCCTCAAATCTGCTGCAATAACAAAAATTTCAGCCTAAAATTATGATACATCACTCATGGGCATCCAACTGGCTTCATTGGCATTTTTTCTTCGAAAACCCTTAAGAGTTCTTCCATTTTTCTTTGATGTTCACTCCCCTTCAGCTGTGTGTGGGTTTTTAGCCTATATGTGTAGAAAATAAACATATTGAATGCCTCTAAAATGAGATTTGGGATTCCTCATGCATGCCAAAACTAAAAAATTAGAATAATTTTTGTAACTCCTAAAATTGATGCCAAAACCTCTACCTATCACCTCTTGTCATAAGCATGATGCATTGATTGGCTCCAAGTTGTGCATGGACTTCAAGATTCCCTTCCAAGAAATTTTTAAATATTACAAAATTTGCATTTCCCAACTTGGGCATTGGGTTTTCCAATTACCTAATTTTTTGCATTTTCAAGACATTAAATGTGTAATTTATAATTTTGCCAATTTACAGATTTTGACCCAACAAGTAAAATAATAGTTACAAAAAATTGACCCCACTTTACACCCAATGATAGTATCAAAAAATTAAATTATCCAACCAATTTAATAAACATAATTTTCTATGCCTAGAGTGTGCCCAAATTAGGTGTTGAAAAGTTGCTTGTAGCAAGAAACCACACAGGAAAAATAAAATTTAAAATAAAATATTTTTAGGGATGAAGGATTTCCTGGTACCCTTAGATGCTCCTGCATCAAACACCCATGGTAAAAAGAAATGTTCCATTCATGAAAATTTGAAGATTCGATGCTTGTTCATCATCCACCTTTCTTCCTTATCTACCTATTTCTTCTTCTTCGCCCTGCTCTAAATATTTCTATCTCTTCCTTCCTTCATCCTTCCTCTCTTTCTTCCCGTCATTAAATTCACTTTACTATACCAAGGTTCTTCTTTCCACCATACTTCATCATTCTCAACACCTGCATACAAATTGGAGCTAATAAATTCATAAAAATAAATGAATTATATCTACACATATTTCTCTCCTATTCCTCTTGCATTAGATCTTCTTTTTCTATGCCAATAAGAGTCATCATACCTTAATTTTTTTCATTTTGTAACCTATTATTTCTACCCATAACCATCTTTCCCATTTCAATCTCTTTCACCATTTCATCAAAGTACAAATCAACTTTAACATCAACTTCAAAAAAAATTGAAAAATCATCAAATATCATATTTTCCCCCTCTTTCCCTAATAGTGTATCAATCTCATATCCATTATTGTAAACAATGTCATTTTCATGTAAATCAACCTCTTCTTTATCAAAAAATAGTTATGAAAGTTTAAACTTTACCTCAATTTTTGTTGCAACTTTCGTTTCACCTGTTGTTAATGCAAGCCGCTCCTTTCCAACTACTACAATCTGCATTAATAAGTCATCTTCTTCATTTGATGTTGCTCCTTCAATTTCCTTATTCATTATCTTCCCCATATACTCTTCTTCACTCTATTTTCCAAAAATTCTAATGTTTCCAAGTCCTTCAATGGACCAAACTTTGTTGCAACTTCATGGTTATCTTCTACAACAATATTATCCTTTTCATGCACAAATTCATGTATCTCTTTCAAATCAAATTTTATTTCACAAATATCATATGAATGGCTATTTACTTGTATTTTTCCTTGCTTCTCTATTGCTACCCCAACTTCACAATCTCCATATTCCTTTATCGTTTCTGCATGCAAATCAATATTTACTTTGCAAAACTCAAAAGTGTTGGAAATATGTGCCTTAATCATCACAGGCTGAAACCTCTACTCGAGCCAAGTCGGTGTGACATTTTCTATGTCTGGCCGATGAGCAGTTTGGAACATCATGTTTTGTAAAGGTCATTGTGACCTAGATTTTGTCTCACTGAAGGATCATATCGCTGTGACAAGAAGTATTTGGGGTGACCTCTTACCACCCGTGGAGATCTTTGGTCGACAGGCCATTCTATTGCTTACCGTTGAGACCCTTGGCCGAAAGGCTTCATTCGGGAAGAAGTCTGGGCGATGTGTTAAAGTCTCACCGATAGTACGTTTTGTATTGAAGTCTTCGGGATAACTAAAGGGTTCTCGCTATGATGTCCCAGCGAATAGTTAAAGTCTCGCTGATGAGAATGCACTTGGGTTCATCAGAGTAACAATGATTGTTTCGTTATGATGTCTCGGTGATGTGTTTATGTCTCGCCAATGTTGAAGTCTATTCTCGATCAGACTCATGGTGACTAATGGTCTCAGTGTAGCACGATGGTTTCGATAAGAAGTCCCAGCGACTTTGGTGAGTCTCACCGATGATGAAGGGTCTTCGGTATAACTCTTAGCGAATGGTGGTCATTAGGGTAACATATATGTGTTCGATAAGAACTCTCGGCAAAGGTGTTAAGTCTTGCCGACTATTCTTTGGAGCTTGGTATAACATGTGACTTCGGTATAACCCTTGATGACTTGGTGTGAGGTCCTGGTGAAGAACGATACTCTTGCCAAATGGTAAACTCACATCTATGAGACTTTTGGACCTCGCTATGATCTCCTGGCGAAAGCGATAGGTCTTGCCAACTGCTTGGTGCTTCGGTGTAACACATGAAAGCTCGATAGAACATCTTGACAATAATGATAACTCTTGGTGACATTGATATGAAGCTTTTGGGCATCGGGGAGACACTGTTAGTGTCTCACCGAGATGCCAACAAAGCTTGAAACTCTGTTGACCGTTTGACCGTCCTATGTGGAGTCTCATGGACCAATAGGAGAAGCTGAATCTGAACAGTTGGAAGATTGTTCATTGTGACGGTTCTATGAGGAAGCTCGACAGAAAGAGATTGACATGGTGATACTCGGTGATTGCATATTGTGATCAGTTGGTTGCATCGACAGATTGCTGGTGGTTGTATGATCAGTAAATGTTTTCTAATCTGTAAAGACTATAACTTGAAGGTTCCTACACAAGATTTCTCATGGTGAATGATGCTATAAACAGACATCAGAAAGATAAGTCTGACATTTGTATGTAATCTCCATTACTATAATACAAAGTGATTTCTCTTGGTGTGGTGGGTTTTTCTCCCGTAAGGGTTTTCCCACGTATATCTGGTGTTCATGTGTGATTGTCTATTACTCTATTTCAGTAATCTCTTTCATGTGCATCTTAATTGGACTGTAATTGTAAAAATTAAAAGTATATCTGCATTCTTCCTTGAGTCTTTGATGTTAGGAGAGTTGTTTCCACATCTAATTTTCCTTACAAGTGGTATCAGAGCCTGGCCAGTTGTGTTATCCTTGTGGGTACGTTGGGTTTTTTGTGTCATTTTATGTTTAGTGGGAGTCTTGTAGAAGTTTGTCAATTTCTAATTATAGATTGAGATGGAGAGCACGTCAGGAAAGATTGAAATAGAGAAGTTCAATGGCAACAACTTTGAGTTATGGAAACTCATTATGGAGGATCTCTTAGTGGATCATGATCTGTGGATTTTTGTGTCTGGAACTAAACATACAGGCATGAAGCAAGAAGATTGGGACCTTACAGATAAAAATTCTAAGGGGCTAATAAGGCTCTATTTGGTAGACTTTGTTCTTCTGAATGTGCATGAGGAGAAGACTGCATCTTCCTTGTGGAAGAGACTGGCGTCTATTTATCAGGGGAATTCCTTGGTGAATAAACTATTCCTGAGGAAGAAGCTATATAGTTTGAGAATGCAGGAAGGAGGGTCTGTAGCTGATCATTTGAACACATTCAACATGCTAATTGAACAGTTAACATCTGTTGGTGTGAAGACTGAAGAAGAGGATCATTGTATGCTATTATTGTGTTCTTTTCCATACTCATGGGATCATCTGGTGATGGCTATTGGGAGTACAACATCTAGTTTCAAGATGGAAGATGTTGTTGGTTCTTTGTTGTCAGAAGAAATCAGAAGGAAATCTTCTGCGATGGCTAAGGAAGCTCTTGTTGTCAGAGGAAGGTCGAAAGAGGAAGGCAAGAAGAAGGACAAGAAATCAAAATCGAAATAAGAAGGGAGATCAAAGTCTCTTGGCAAGAAGTCCAAGGTGAAGTGCTAGAACTGTGGGCAACCTGGTCATGTCTGAAAGGATTGTAAAGAGGAGAAGAAGAAGAAGAAGTATTCTTCCGACAATGACTCTTCTCATAGTGATGCAGACGCCTTCATTGCAGCCTTGGCTACACAGGCATCGGATGATGTCTGGCTGATTGATTCTGGAGCATCTTTCCACATGACATCTCATTGAGACTAGTTCATGAAGTATGAAGAATACGATGGTGGAAAGGTGTACTTGGAAAGTGATCCAACTTTGGAGATAGTTGGCCGTGGAAGAGTCAGAATCTAATTTCCTGATGGCAGAGTAAAGGGAATTAATAATGTAATGCATATACCAGGTCTGGCTCGAAACTTACTTTCTGTAAGTATGCTGAATGATATTGGAGTGCAAGTCTCGTTCTCTGGAAATGGCTATAAGATGACTAGAGGCTCTATGGTGCTGGCTAGAGGTGCTCAAATTGGTACCCTGTACAAGCTGGATGCACATGTTGTTCAATGTAACAATGTCTCTGTAAAGTCACAGAAAGCTACTCGTGAAGGTAAAGAGTGAAGTATCCCTAATTATGTAAACTCTATGGAAGTAAAACTTCTTGTAGAGAAGACTATGCTCTGGCATCATAGGCTAGGCCACATTGGAGAGAAAGGTTTAAACACCTTGAAGAACAAAAACCTAGTTGAGGGGCTTGAAGATTGTAATCTTGAATTTGAATTATGTGAGCATTGTATATATGGAAAACAACACCATGTTTCATTTTATTCTAGTCCTCATAAATCTTCTGGTTTGCTAGATTATATTCATTTGGATGTATTTGGTCTAGTGGATGTTCCTTCATTGTCTAAGTCAAGATACTATGTGTCGTTCATTGATGATTATTCAAGAAGAGCATTTGTTTATTTTTTGAAAAGTAAATCAGAAGTGTTCAGTTGATTTAAGGAATTTAAGAACCTTGTAGAAAATCAGACTGGTAGAAAAATAAAATGCTTAAGGACTGATAATGGTGGTGAATTTTGTTCTGATGAATTCGAAAGATACTGTAAAGACCATGGGATTAAAATACATAAGACTACACCTTATACTCCACAACAAAATGGAGTTGCAGAAAGGTTCAATAGGACAGTGATGGAGAGAGCACAAAGTATGCTCAATAGTGCTGGCTTGGAGGAGAAGTTCTGGGCTGAGACTGTATCTACTGTATGTTACCTAATTAATTGTTCTCCAAATTTTTCTCTTGTTGAGAAAACACCCTTGGAAGCGTGGTCTAGTAAGAAGCCCTCTTTAAGACATATTCATTTTTTTGGCTGTGAGGCATATGCTTATGTACCGGATGTGAAAAGATCTAAATTGGAGAACAAGGCTGTCAAGTGTATTTTTATTGGCTATAGTGCTGTCATAAAAGGATACAAGCTTTGGAATCTTGATACAAAGAAGGTTGTATACAACAAAAGTGTAATCTTTCGTGAGCTGAAACCTTCCACTTTGGATCTGCAGTCAGAGACAAAGTTAGAAAACAATAAGGATGTAGCTTTAATTCCTCCTACACTAAAGAAAGAGGAATTGAAAATTCAAAATGTACCTAAAACTGAGGAGAGCTCAAGTAGTTCTGATAGTTCTGAAGAAGAAGAACCTCAGCCTCAGCAAGTGAGGAGGTCAACCCGTGAAAGAAAACAACCTGATAGGTATGGTTTCTCATTGATTGATTCTACTTGTGCCTATACTTTAATTTCTAGCACTGATGAGCCTAGGACTGTAAAGGAGGCATTTAAAATGTCTGATTCAGACTCTTGGTTGGAATCCATGAACGAAGAGATGGCATCATTAGAAAAAAATGAAACTTGGAGTTTGGTGCCCTTGCCTAAAGGCAAAAAAGTTGTTGGATGCAAATGGGTATTTAAGAAGAAAATTGGTCTGGATGGCAGTGTGGAAAAGTACAAGGCAAGATTGGTTGCAAAGGGTTATTCCCAAGTAGAGGGAATTGATTATGGGGATATTTTTTCTCCTGTAGCAAAGCTGACATCTATCAGATTTCTTTTATCACTTGCAGCAGCGTATGACTTAGAGGTTGAACAAATGGATGTGAAGACAACATTTGTTCATGGTGATCTTGAAGAAGAAATCTATATGTCCCAGCCTGAGCACTTTGTTGAAAAAGGTAAAGAGAAACTGGTTTGCAAATTAAAGAAGTCTCTGTATGGGTTAAAGCAGTCACCTAAAATGTGGTACCAGAAATTTGATACTTTTGTATTGTCATTGGGATTTGTGAGATCAAAATCTGATCATTGTGTCTATTATAAAGTTGAAAGTGATCAAGTCCTTATTATTGCTCTCTATGTTGATGATATGTTGTTCATAGGCAATAGTAAGCTAATGATTTCTGATCTTAAGTCTCAACTGTCTGCTAAGTTCGAAATGAAAAATCTTGGTGCAGCAAGGTATATTCTGGGGATAGAGATAACCAGGGACATAAATAGTAGAAAAATTTGGCTCAGTCAGAGTAAGTATATCAAGACTGTTCTAGAGAGATTTTGTATGAATGATTGCAAGCAGTTAGTTGTTCCAGTCTTGCAGGGAACAAAGCTATCTATTGAAGACTGTCCAAAATCTCCTACTGAGATGGAGGAAATGACCAGTGTACCCTATGCTAGTGTGGTTGGTAGTCTTATGTATGCAATGGTCTGTACAAGGCCAGACATTTCCCAAGCAATGGGAGTTCTTAGTCGGTTTATGGCTAATCCAGGAAGAACACATTGGGATGTTGTGAAGAGAGTTTTTAGATATTTGAAGGGCACTTCAGATTTTGCTTTGTGTTACCATGGGAACTTGGTTGAATCACAGAGGACTCTCAGTATTCGAGGATATGTAGATTCTGATTGGGTAGGGGACATTGACAGTAGGAGGTCCACTAGTGGATACATTTTCATGTTGAATGGTGGTGCAGTGAGTTGGATGAGTAAGCGACAAGGTGTAGTCGCTTTGTCCACTACGGAGACTTAATACATGGTAGCTACTCATGCTTGTAAAGAAGCAGTTTGGTTAAAATGTTTGTGTTCTAACATTGGTTTTGATGCAGGGCAAATAACTATTTTTTTGTGACAGTCAGAGTGCAATTTGTCTGGCAAAGAATCCTACTTTCCATGCCAGGACAAAACATATCGATGTATAGTACCACTTTGTACGAGATATGGTTGAGGATGGAAAGGTCTGTTTGGAAAAATTTGATACTCTGTAGAACGTTGCAGATGCATTGACGAAGCTAGTGAGCACAAACAAGTTCAGGTGGTGTGCCAGTTCAATGGGCCTTAGTGCCCATGATTTTTAGTAAGTTGTTTGTTGTGCTCTGGAGGTGCCTGTGTGATCTTCATCAAGTGGGAGATTGTTGGAAATATGTGCCTCAATCATCACAGGCTGAAACCTCTACTGGAGCTAAGTCGGTGTGACATTTTCTATGTCTGGCCGATGAGTAGTTTGGAACATCATGTTTTGTACAGGTCGTTGTGACCTAGCTTTTGTCTCACCGAAGGATCATATTGTTGTGACAAGAAGTATTCAGGGTGACCTCTTACCACCCATGGAGATCTTTGGCCGACAAGCCATTCTATCGCTTATCGTTGAGACCCTTGGCCGAAAGGCTTCATTCGGGAAGAAGTTTGGGCGATGTGTTAAAGTCTCGCTGACAGTATGTTTTGTATTGAAGTCTTCGGTATAACTAAAGGGTTCTCGCTATGATGTCCCAGTGAATAGTTAAAGTCTCGCCGACGGGAATGCACTTGGGTTCGTCGGAGTAACAATGATTGTTTCATTATGAAGTCTCGGCGATGTGTTTATGTCTCGCTGATATTGAAGTCTATTCTTGGTAAGACTCATGGAGACTAATGGTCTCGGTGTAGCATGATGGTTTCGATAAGAAGTCCCAGCGACTTTGGTGAGTCTCACCGATGATGAAGGGTCTTTGGTATAACTCTTAGCAAACGATGGTCATCGATGTAACATATATGTGTTCGATAAGAACTCTCGCTGAAGGTGTTAAGTCTTGCTGACTATTCTTTGGAGCTCGATATAACATGTGACTTTGGTATAACCCTTGATGACTCGGCGTGAGGTCCTGGCAAAGAACAATACTCTTGCCGAATGGTAAACTCACATCTATGAGACTTTTGGACCTCACTATGATCTCCTGGCGAAAGTGATAGGTCTTGCCGACTACTTGGTGCTTCGGTGTAACACATGAAAGCTCGATAGAACATTTTGGCAATAACAATAACTCTTGGCGACATCGATATGAAGCTTTTGGGCATCAGGGAGACACTGTTAGTGTCTCACCGAGATGCCAACAAAGCTTGAAACTCTTTTGATCGTTTGACCATCCTATTTGGAGTCTCGTGGACCAATAGGAGAAGCCGAATCTAAACAGTTGGAAGATTGTTCATTGTGACGGTTCTGTGAGGAAGCTCGATAGACAAAGATCGACATGGTTATACTCGATGATTGCAGATTGTGATCGGTTGGTTGCATCGACGGATTGTTGGGTGGTTGTATGATCAGTAAATGTTTTCTAATCTGTAAAGACTGTAACTTGAAGGTTCCTATACAAGATTGTTCATGGTGAATGTTGTTGTAAACAGACATCATAAAGATAAGTCTGACATTTGTATGTAATCTCCATTACTGCAATACAAAGTGATTTCTCTTGGTGTGGTGGGTTTTTCTCCCGTAAGGGTTTTCCCACGTATATCTGGTGTTCATGTGTGATTGTCTATTACTCTGTTTCAGTAATCTCTTTCATGTGCATCTTAATTGGACTGTAATTGTAAAAATTAAAAGTATATCTGCATTCTTCCTTGAGTCTTTGACATTAGGAGAGTTGTTTCTACATCTAATTTTCCTTACAAAAAGGAGATAATACCTTTGTTTTTGCTGCTGCAACCTTTTTTATTGTAAATGCAATTTTATTTGTCTTTTCTTTTATGTCCTCAACAAGATGCACATCTACTGCTACCTCTTTATTTCTCCATTATTTCCTTGTACATTTCTTCTTTTCTTGCTTTCTTTCATCTATATTTGTGTGGGTTTCTCCCACATGACTTTCTTTACATGCTCTTTCCATCATAGGGTTGCAACACTACACTTCAACATTCTTCTTTTTGTTGTCCTCTTTGCCAAACCTCAGATTTTTCTCTTTCTTCTCTTCACTATCCTCTATTACAACTTATTTTCTTTCTTCATTTCCTAAACACAAATCATTACTTGCAAACTTATAGTCATGAAACAAACAATGAAACTCAACTTATATTTTTTGATCTTCCTCAACTGTAGCTTGCTTACTCATTCCCAAGCTTCCCTCAAGGGTATCCAATCTTACTTCTTTTTTCTTCAACTCTACAATGAGCTTCTTATCTCTCACCTTTTCCCAATACTCTTCACAAAATAAAATTCTCACAGGTCTTCCAATGACCCATCTTGTCTTCTTTTTTAGTCATTTTTAGACTCACAAGTCCCTTTGCAATTACAAGTCCTCCTTGCAACAATCTCTCTCTTGTTTATCCTCTAACCAAAAAATGGTTTGTAGAAGACACACCTCTCTCTCATGCACCTTATTCCTAGCTTTAACCTCTACTAGAGAATAAATTCATAGGTCCTCTTTCATACCTGCAATGAAACTCACAGGTATGTGTAGGATGATCATGGAAAAAATAGGCCCTTAAGTGGCAAAAAATTTAGAAAAATCAGAGTTAGGCAACTTGACATAAAAAATTGAATAAGTTATCTATATTATTTCAAAAATGTGTAAGAATAGAATGTGTAGAAAATAGAATGTAGTTTCTAAACTACTAGGTTTTTTTTTTTTTTTGAAATCCCACATCCTTCAATTTTTTCTTAGTAGATATCCAAGAAAAATAAATTACTCACTGTTTCATCACCTCCCAACTGATCTTTCTGCTTGCTACAACACTTCCCAACAAATCTTCCTACTTCTATACCATTTGATGGAATAAAAGGATGGTGTTTTTGTCAAAAAACCCATCCAAGTAGCCATAACACCAAATACATCCTTATACAACAATTGGTAAGCACATGCTATTGAAAGGTCAAGGAACAATTCTATATTTTTAGCAATTTTTCAACATCAACATCAATGTGCAAATAAAACTTCCATGAATTTAAAACTTCATTCAAAATATTTATTGATAAATACAAATCAGAAAAATATGAAGCGAATTAGCCTCAACACATGCACATAATCACCTCAAAATTCTTGGAAGACTTCAACTTACTGTTGGGATTATTCTCCACAACTTCTTCCTATTGCTTCATTTCTTCATCCCTCTGGAAATCTACTACAAGAGCCCTCCAATCTGCTAAAAAAGTAGAAAATTCAGCCTCAAATCATGATGAATCACTTATGGGAATCCAATTGGCTTCATTAGTAATTTTTCTTCGAAAACCCTTTAGAGTTTTTCCATTTTTCTTTGTTGTTCTCTCCCCTTCATCTGGGAGTGGGTTTCTAGCATGTATGTACAAAAAATAAACATATAAAATGCCTCCAAAATAAGGTGTGGGATTCCTCATGGATGCCAAAACTTAAAAATTGTAATTATTTTGTAACTCCTAAAATTGATGCCAAAACCTCCACCTGCCACCTCCCATCATAAGCATGGTGCACTGATTGGCTCTAGGATGTGCATGGAATTCAATATTCCCTTCTAAGACATTTTCAAATATTACAAAATTTACATTTCCCAACTTGGGTGTTGGGTTTTCCAATTTCCCAATTCTCGACTTTTTCAACACATTAAATGTGTAATTTACAATTTTGCTAATTTATAAATTTTGACCCAACAGGTAAAATAATAGTTACCAAAAATTGACCCCACTTTACACCTAATGATAATATAAAAATATTAAATTATCCAACCAATTTAATAAACATAATTTTTTATGCCCAAAGTGTGCCCAAATCAGGTGTTGAAAAGCTTCCTACAACAAGAAACCACAAGAAAAAGGAAAATTAAAATAAAATATTTTTTGGGGATGCAGGATTGCCTAGTACCCTTGGATTCTCTTGCATCACATATGTATAAAAATCATAAGACTATTTAAAGGATATATAAGGATTTATTCAATTTACAAACCAAATTACTTTTACCATTAACCACGTAGTGCTTTAGCTATCAATATCATCCTTCAAATCACCATGGAAAAATATCATTTTCATGTCCTATTTATGAAACTATAATTCATAACATACAATAATAGATAATAATAATTTAATGGTTATCATTTTTAAAATAGGAGAGAAAATTAACCATAATTAATCTCTTTAAGTTGAGAGTACAACCTTTCACAATCAGTTACACTTTATATTTACCAATAATACCATTTGGTTCAATCTTCATTCTAAAAACCTATAGATTTTTCAAGAAATCGGTATAAATCCTTCAATACATACATCATTCTTTTTTAATTCCACCATTTATTCATCTATGGATATCTTCTATGACTCTACATCATTTCTACCTAATCTCTCTTATAAGCATCTCAGTTTAGCAATGTTTTTATTCAAAGAAAAAATACATCTCCGATTGTAAGGATAATAAAATTCTAGTGGTTATATATATCTCATAAACCTTGAAATAATTTGAGATTAAGGTTATATTTCAATTTGGTTATCATTGATGTCAAAATTTTAATGGAGAGTGTAGTAGTCTGGTTGTTTAGTTGCCAAAGTCTCTGAGAAATGCTCTGCATTTCTTTGCTAATGATTTTTTTCTCATGCAATTTGGAGGATAGCCTTATGTTGTGTAAAGGAATGTTTGATCCAAGTTTCAATTCATTTGAGTTACCAGAAAGGTATTTTTGAGAGTAGAAAATTGAATACTATTTTGATTCTATGAGGATGTTCTCAAAGGTGTAAAGATTGACTCTATATATCTCTACATTTGAAGATATGATTGTGTTGATAAAAAGTGAAGTTCATTGATATGTGAAGGTGTTATAACCAATGTTTCATGTTAACAATCCTTGAACAAAAAAAGTTAGAGATGGTAGTATATCAGAATGTGTTGTTTGGTGTCTAGTTTCAATGTTTGTTGGCTTGTGCCAACTTGTTGTTGCATGAAGTTGTGAAAGGGATGCATGGGAATGTTCTTGAGTATCATGTGATGCTTGTTGATGTTTTACAAAGTGATTTATGGCTTCTTCGTTATAGGTTGTGGTACAAAATGAATGTTTTGTTGGCTTATGCTTTTGCTAGGACTGAATAAGCTATGTTGATGGTGTGTGCCACAAGTTCAAGGTTGAGCGGAGCTTAAGGAGTGATTGTAGGTGTTATATGGGTCATGCCAACTCATTTGGGAGAAACAAAAATAATAGTTTATCATTCTTGTGTTTTGCCAATAGATGTGAAGGCTGACATGCTACATGTTACATGTTTTCTTGTCTATGGCTGACCTAATTTGTATTTGCAAATTGTGTGGATGATATCTATAGATGATCAAAGTTGTGAAGATAGTTTGGGACCAGGTTAAGCATGTGTTGGAATCTATAAGGAATTTTCCTCTTCTTGGTGTTGCATGTAGTCTTTTGGGTCTTTCCCTCTACACGTTTATATAGTTTATTTTAGCCTTGCTCAACCTATAGATGTAATATTTTTTATTTTGTAAGTTGACATGTGAAATGTAATCAATGTAATATCATGTATAAATTGTAAACCTAGTTGATCTAGGGTTTTGTGTGGTGATGACAATGATGATTGTATAAGCAACTGAAAGAGAAAGAGTAGTTTTGGTAGATCTTGTTTGGTTTCATTTTTATTATTTCCTTGTGACAAAAGGAAAGTGAAGAAGTGTGCTTAATTGTCTACTGGAGGTAGTGAGCTGCAGGAAATAACTTCTTAATTGTTCAAAGTAGTGAGCTAGTCGGAATCTATGAATACATTTAGAGGGTCTCTAAAGTAGAATTGCAATCATCAAAAGAGATTGAGCTTAATTATTAGTTTTATAATGTGGAAGGATTGTCATTATGTAATCATTCTTTAGTGTGTGCTCAAATCAAGGAGTTGTAGCATCCTTGGGTGTAACCATAAAACTATATCCAGGGAGTTGTAACTTCCTTAGGGTGTATCCCTAAAACAAATTTGTAAATTTGGTTCATCTTGTTAGGCTGGATTAGGATAGTAGCTCCTAGCAGATTTTCTCACTGCAGTTTTTCCCCTATGGGTTTTTCCACATATAGCTAGTGTTGTCTGCATTGTATTCATCTTTCATGTTCTTGTTTATGTAGTAGAGTTTAAAGAATCTATTTTTTCTGAAAGGCTTGAGATTTGATAGAATATTGATTCACCCTCTACTTAGTATTTTGAAGTGCTCAACAATTGGTATTAGAGCCAATTTCCTTAGAATAAGTCTAACAACTTGAGGAAGATCTGGGACGGAACAAGAAGGGTCTCACAAGGCACCTAGGTTTGATGGAACAAATTTTACTTTCTGGTGATTCAGGATAGAAACCTATTTGACCTCTTTAGTGTTTGGTTTTTGGTAATATATCAAGGATGGTTATACAATTCTTACTACTCCAACTGATCTAGTAGAGATTATGACCTATGAGAACAATGGAAAGGCTAAGAATGTTATCTTGAGTGGGATAGCATAATTTGAACTTGTAAAAGAAATGCACTACAAGTTAGGAAAGGAGGTCTAGGAAAAATTTAGTGTCATCTATGAAGGAGACATTAAAGTAAAAAAATCTAATTTGTAGATCTATAGAGGCAATTTTGAGAACCTAAAAATGTTAGAGGATGAAGATATTGTAGGATATTTTCTCCAAGTAGATGAAGTAGTCAATGTAATCAGAGGACTTGGTAAAGAACTGGAAGAACTGGTGGTGGTTAAAAAGGTATTGAGATCTCTTTCTAAAACTTATAATCCTAAAGTATCTTCTATTGAGGAAGCTAGAGATTTAGACAATTTTTCAATGGATCAATTATATGGTGCTCTCACCGCCTATGAAATGAGAGAGCTTGAAAAAGAAGCTCCAAAGAAGGAAGTAGCATTCAAAGATAGTAAGAGGGAAAAGTATGAAGCATCTGATCAAAGTAGTGAAATTGATGAAGAAACAAAAATTGTAAGGAATTTAAAGAGGGGTACCATAAAGTACAAAGGTAATCTATCTTTCAAATATTTTAAGTGTGGAGAGATTGGTTATTTTTCTTCTAAATGTCCCTTAAAAGATTCTAAAAATAGAAATAAAGATCCAAGAAGAAATAAGTTTTAAAAGAGTCTCTACTTCAAGTAATTTATTCTTTCTCTTCAAAGGATGAGGAATCTAGTGGCCTAGACAATGAGGATGAAATCATATTCATGGTTGTTAAGAAGACTGAAGATGAAACTAAAGATTCAAGGGTTGTGTGTACTGATTTTCATGCAAAAGATGAGGCAAACTACTGGGTGATTGACAGTGGTTTTTCCAACCAAATGATAGGGGATAGGATAAAATTTATCAAGCTTGTAAAGTGGAATGGAGGCATTTTCAAGCTTGGAGATGATACCTTAGTAAAGATATGTGGAAAAGGTATAATAAGTATTGATGGAAAGCATGAGACAAAATATTTTCTTTATGTTAAAGGTCTTAGGAATAATATTCTTAGCATGAGTCAAATGTGTAGCAAAGGTGTGATTGTAATCATAGTATATGTTAAATACCCCAGATCCTAATTAATTTAAGACATATATAACCCTCTAAGATACAATCCCAATGAGATGTTCAACAGATTTAAAACTAAGAAACCATTAAACTAAACATGATATAAACACGAAAGCTTAAAAGAAACTTATTCTAAGACCTCAAACCTTATCTCATTGGGGGAGTGGTGTCACATTGATGTGGAATGGAAACCCTTTCCCAATCACTTTGATGAAATGAGTCATTCTAATTGATTTTATTGATGAAAGCAGATGAAACTGATGAAATGTGAATGAAACATGGATGCAAAACTAGTTTAACATGACGAAAATGAGTGCTAAATGCTAAAATTCTTAATGGAGCTGGATGCAAGCTACACTAAATGGAAACAATGTTCAAACATCCAATCCATGGATGCAAAATTATGCTAAAACGAATGCAAACTAAGCTAAAATGGAAGCCATTAATGGATGCTTATGCTAATGTGGATGAAGATTAAGCTAAAGTGCTAATAAATGCTAAATGTGGATGCAAGTGGGTATGGATTTCAACAACATAACTTTGCTGTAAAAAGGTGGATCTATTTCTCTCCCAATGGTGAAGTATTTATATGAGAGAAAATGAAGAATCAATGGTTGAGATCTATTTGATCAATCAATGGTCAATATTGAATGAAGGGCGGAGGCATGGATCAAGGATTATCATCAATGGATAAGAATCAAAGATCACATGGGTCAAGGAAAGATCAAGGGATGATAATGATTCAAAAAAACACACTTTGTAACAACTTTGAAAGTTTGTTACAAAGTTTTTTTGAAAATGATCATTCCCTTTTTGGAGCCAAATAGGAGAATATTCCTTTGGAATATTCCCTATGCAAATGGATGGGAGAGGAAATTAGCAATTTAGTAATTAAAACTAAATTTCAATTGTGCAAGATGAAGAATAATAAGATATCTATTAAATAATTAACTTATTTAATAAAAAAGGGGTTCAAAATGACATTTAATTAAATAATATAGGATTATTTAATTAAATGAGAGGGCTCGAGGGGTTCAAATTAAATAATTTACATTATTCAATTAAAAAAGATGAAATGTTAGTGTGAGAGGGTAGGAATTGACCTAGTTAGATAAATTAGATTAATAGATGAAAATGGTGTGTTTAATTAAATAGCTAGGCTTATTTAATTAAAAAAGTGAAAAGAAGATGGATTTCAGGATGAAATGATGTTATTATATAGTATTCAAGTGTGTAATTTACCATTCAAGACATTTTTAAGTGTTTACATTTTTCCCCTCTTTGAAGCAAGGTACCCATTATGTTGGTTCAAAGGCTAAAACTTTTCAAATTAATGTTGTTGCTTAGATAAATAAAAAATAAAAAAATACTTGATTTTTTAGATGCCCCACTGTTGTTCCACTAGGCAGAATTAAGCTGGTACCCTACCCCCTCAAGAGATTTGGTTGAAATTTGAAATTTTAGGTCAATGTTGCGACAAAGGTTCAAGATTAGTTCAAATCAAAGAGGATGAGAAAGCTTAGATGTCTGATGTAGACATATTTGATGATGTATATTGGCTAGCATCATGTATATTTTGATATATCACAGATATTCGACACCTAGATAGAACTGTTAGTAAATATAGAAGAATAAGAAGAATGAGATGGATAGAAGTAGAAGAATGAGATAAATGGATTGACCATTGATTTTTAGATTGATTCAAAAGTATAACAAGCCTATGATTCTTTGATACTTTATTAGATATGGTGATGAGATTGATGACTTGCTTATTTCTGGGATTGGGAATCTTTGTCATTCCTTATTTTTTATATAACATATAGACACGATGCATTAAGGTATTGATAACCAGGATGGCGTAGTATCTAATGTGATGGACTTTGACTTTGTAAACAAATAGGATAATCATTTTTCACACCTTGAAATACAAAAACCTCATTGCAATGTAGTTTAGAAGTTTAGAATATTTCATACCAAAGCATACACAATAGTCAACAATATACTCCAAATGGGTTCCCTACACACAACTAAGCAAGTATGTGCCAAGATTTTTTTACAAGAATACCCCACAGGCACATCATGTGAAAAATAATGATCAATGCCCAATTCCTTTATCTCTAAATATTTTAAACATCATCGAGAGGTCCTTGGAATGGGTCATCAAGATAAATCATAAGAAAAGATCAAAAACAAATAGTCAATGTTGTTTATATCTCTTGCCAAAGGTGTAAAGTGTTTAGGATAAATATCCAAAGTGATTTCTAAAGATAATTCCCATTGTAGGAAGGATGCATCCTAGGACATGTTAGTGGATGGTGGCAGGTTGATAGGTTGTTTGAAAGGCTATTGATATAAGGTTTGATTGACATGATTGATGATGATCAAGAGTTTTATTTTTCATGTTTAAGGTTTCTAATTTTGTTGATTTTTGTACTTGTTCATTTGTGTTACCAAAGGATGAGTGTGACGATCGATTTATTATGGATGGAAGTTTTGTTGAACAAGACAACTAAGATGGGGGATGAATCAATTGTAACAAATTAAAACCTTTTAAATCATTCACTGGAACAAATCCTTAACACTGTTAAAATGATTAAACATTAAGTGCAAGTGTAGAAACTAAAAATCATCACACAAACACAACAACACTAGATTTATGTGGAAAACCCAATGAGGGAAAAACCACAGTGAGGATTAATTCACACTATAGAGAATATCAAAACCGATTACAAAGGCTCACTGCCTAAGAAACAAGGCTTACTTCCAAAACAAGGACTCACTGTCCAATAGGGTTAACCACCCAGAGGGCTCACTACCACAAAGATACAAAAAAGATAGAAGAGATATGTTACAGAGAGAAGAAAAAATAAAGATTTCCACCATAATTTTCTCAACCACTTGCAGAATTTGATATGTTACTAGATCTATCGTACCTTTGTTGAAACCTTGCTAAATCAAATACATGTCTAACCTTGCATGCCAAACTCTAGGAGCTTGCTTCAATCCATATAAATATTTATTAAACATGCACACCATATCTAGTTGATCTGACAACTAAAATCCTTTTGGTTGTTCCATGTTGACCTCTTCTTCTAGCTCACCATTCAAAAATGTAGACTTGACATCCATTTGATAGACCTTAAAATCTTTATTAGCAGGAAATTCTAAGAACATCTTTATATCTTCCATTCTTTCCACCAGAGAAAAAGTCTCCTAAAAATCTATTCCTTCTACTTGTGAGCAACCTTTACATACAAGCCTTTCTTTGTTTCTAACCACTTCTCCATTCTCATTCAACTTATTTCTGAATACCTACTTTGATCCAATAATGTTTTTGTCTGTTGGTCTTGGGACCAATTCCCAAGTTTGATTCTTCTCAATCTATATAAGTTCTTTCATAGCTTTCATCTAATGTTCATCTTTACATGCTTCACTTATAGTCTTCAGTTCAATCTGTGAAAGTAAACATAGATTTACCTCACTAGCAGTAGCTCTGCTTCTTATCAATACTCCTTTTGTCTTGTCTTCAATCATCTAATTTTATAAATGATTCTTCTGTACATATCTAGGTGTCTTAGGGGACACCACTAGAGCTTCTTCTTCTCATTCATTTTCTTCATTATGCTTCTCTTGCTCATCCTTTTCCTATTCTTCCACAATTTCTTCAATCCTTACGCAATCAAGTCCATCAACATCAATTGAATTCTTCATTGCTTCATCAACCTTGACATTTTCACTTTCTACAATATTTCTCAGTCTTTTATTGAAACATCTGTAAGCTTTGATTTTAGTATAATATCCAAGAAAAATTCCTTCATCACTTCTTGCATCAAACTTTCCTAAGGTTTCTTCATCTCTTCCGATATAACATTTTCTTCCAAATACCTTGAAATACTTAACAGTAAGAATTCTTCCACAACATAGCTCATAGGGGGTCTTTGTATTGTTTTCTCTTGTTTGAACTCGATTGAATACATAAATAGCAATATGAATAGATTCTCTCCAATAAACTTTCGGTAAACTAGCCTTAGTAATCATCGATCTAGTGGCCTCTTGAATTGTTCTATTCTTTATTTCAACAACTCCATTCACCTGAGGATTTCTCAAAGCAGATAACTGTCTCTTTATTCCATGCACTTCACAACACATATTAAACTCATGGGAGGTGAATTCTCCACCTCTATCAGAACTTAAGCATTTTATCCTCAAATTTACATCATTTTCAACCATAGCTTTGAATGTATTGAATCTCTCTAATGCATCAGACTTCTCTCTAAGAAATGCAACCCATGTATATCCAGAATAATCATCAATCAAAAGCATAGAGTACCTTTCACCTTGTAGACTAACAATCTTGTAGGACCATAGAGATTTGTATGAATTAATCTAGTAGTCTAGTAGTAAATTGTTCCTTTGATCTGTAATGGCTTCTTGCTTGCTCTCCAAACTAGCAATTCCTGCAAATAGCACTAACAGGCTTTGCAATCCTTGGTAAATCTCTCATGGCTTGAACTGTACTAATCCTTGCCAAGTTATCAAAATTCATGTGACACATTCTCTGATACCACAACCAATTGTCATTAGTATGAGTCATAAAGCATCATCCATCGACACCCTTAAGTTGATGGATATTTCTACACATCTGTCCAACACTCAAGAGATTATGCCTTAAACCCTTAACATAGTAGACATCATCAGTATTATACTTTCCATAAAAAATTATTGAACCCCTCCCAAAAAATTTTAGCACCAGTATCATCTCCAAACATAACCAAGCCTCCATCATATTTTTCAAGTTTAACAAACTTAATCTTATCACCAGTCATGTGATGTGAACAACCACTATCAACAACCCAATATTTCTTTTCCCATTTAGCATGTAGGACAAAGATTATAGTACCTTCATTTTTCTCCTTCTTTGAAGGGCATTCCTTCACCTATTTTTTAGAATTAGAAAAATTAGGTTCATCTTTTATAGCCAAGAACAAGAATTCATTTTCATCAGGATCTCCATAATCAAATTCCTCATCAAATATACTAGCATCCTCATTCACATAATATGCTATGTTAATATTCTTACCTTTCTTTTTATTTCTCATATCTTTGTTTATTCCTCTTAGCTCTTTCCAAACACTTTGTAACATAATGAAAAATTCCTCCACAACTAAAGTATTTAAAGGGTAAATTACCTTCATACTTGTTAGAGTCTTTCCTCATCCTTCTCACAAAGTTAGCTTCTACTTCATCAATATTTTCTTCATTTGGATCTTCAGCCTTTGTAGCCTTAAAAGAAGTCTCTGATTTGAATCTATTTCTAAAATTCGACTTTCTCATCTCATAAATTTTTAGAGTTCCCAACAATTGATCTTTAGTGTAAGTCTTATAGTCTATATTTTCTTCAATAGCACATACCTATTCATTGTAATAATTAGAGAGAGTTCTAAGAATCTTCTTTTTAATCTTGGTTTCATCTATAGTACCACTAAGTCCTCACATTCCAGCTACTACCTCATCTAATCTTTGTACATAACCTTTAATATTATCATCTTTAGACATATGTAGGAGCTCAAACCGTGTCTCCAAATTCTGAAATTTTTCCTCTTTGACCCTTTCATCACCTTCATGCACCTTTTCCAAAGCATCCTAGAATTCCTTAGCAGTCTTCAAATTTTGAACTTTAATCAACTTGAAATTTACAAGACTATTCTTCAAAATGTACTTCACCTTATTATTCGCTTCATGTTCCTTGATATCATCAGTCATACTCAGACCATTAACAGGAGGAGTGTAAGAATTCTTGTAAGCTTTCTCCACATTATATCCACAATACTACAAAGATTCTTCCAACAGTATTTTCCTAATAGCATAATTAGCTCCATCAAACCTCAAATAATCATGAGTAACTTTGCTAGCTATCCTAGAATTTCCTTTAAGTGGTTAAGATCTTCTCCAAAGAAACAAGCTCTGATACCAATTGTTGAACAAAACAACTGAGGGGGAGGTGAATCAGTTGTAACAAATTTAAACCTTTAAATCATTCACTAGAACAAATCCTAAAGATTGCTAAAATGATTAAACATTAAGTGCAAGTGTAGAAACTAAAAAATTGTCACACAAACACAACAAAACTAGTTTTACATGGAAAACCCAATGAGGGAAAAACCACAGTGAGTATTAACTCACACTATAGAGAATATCAAAACTGATTACAAAGGCTCACTTCCTAAGAAACAAGGACTCATTTTCCAATAGGGTTAACCACCCCGAGGGCTCACTACCATCGAGATACAAATAAGAAAGAAGAAACATGTTACAAAGAGAAGACAATCTCAATGCAAAAGATATTTCCACCACAATTTTCTCAACCACTTGTAGACATGCATGAATGATAGAGTACAACTTCAGATCACTGCATCCAAAAACTCAACATTTAGACTCTGCACTGATCTTCCACACTCACATCACACACCCACTGATTCACATCTATTTTGCATCTATTTGCTCTATTTCTTTGCACTTATCTCTTTTATCTCTTTCACGACAAACTGATCTTGTATTTATACCATATTCAACTTTGAAACATATCCAAAGTCATCCATCCATCAATAAATTCAAATTAGGTCGATGCCAAAACATCCTAGAGTGGAATTAGAATTAGGGAAACCCAAACACACACTTGATGAGAACCCAAATAGGTCCAACACACTTCATCAACTTCAAAGATAGTGTTCAACACAAGGTTGGCCAAACTAGTGTAAAACACATAGAATAATTAAAGCATGATCCTTCCAAATATTGAAATGATCTTCAACATGATCATAACAACTTAAATCTAGAACCGCAAGTCATAAGGCTTTACCAAAGAGAAATCCAGACCAACAAAATTTCTCCCAGATCTCAGCCAGAAACATAGAAAACTGCAGTTCACAATTGGTGAGCATAACTCACACTATACAATGAAACAAAAGCTAAAGATCTAGATATAACAACTTTCAACAAACATGATCAACATATCTGAACCACACAAACATAGGATAAAATCCTAGAGCAAAGCCCGGAGCAACCACTAAACACCTACAACCTTTCTTCAGTACAAATTTCTCAATATCCTCAACATGAACAACTAATAACCTGTATCCATTCCATCAATGACAACATCAACTAGTTGATAACCAATTGACCAATTGACATCAATGGCAACACCTTCATTCTTGCAACAAGTTTATTGTGAGTGCAACCAAAATGGGATGGATAGTTTTGGACTTTTTTGGAATATTTCAATGTTTTTGGTGTTTTGTAATGGTTTGAGGCTATTTTTGGTCTTTTGTGAATGTTTTGGTTTTTAATTATTTGAGGCTATTTAGGGTTTTCCAAGGTTTTCCAATGTTTTGGGGCTTTTTGAGTTTTCAAATTTTTTGAGGTTTTCTGAGTTTCGACCAAGACCTAAAGGGGACTAACCTAGGGCCTTGGGATTATCAAAGATTAGCCTTGCCAATGTTATACATGTAGATACCATGTAGTTCGACTGAATTTTACTAGTTATTGATGAGATATGAAAACTTGATAGTTTTTTAGTTTAATATGGTGGAATCTTAACCTAAAGTGCCTCAGGGGCACATCAGTGATGGCCTTTCCTACATTCAAGCTCAAAGACAACGTAGTTTGACAAGGCAATGTTTTTTATTTTTATTTTTTGACTTTTTGACCTATTTAGGGATTTTGAGGTGTTTTAGATGTTTTGGATTTTGATGATTTTGCAAGTGTTTTGAATGTTTTTGGATTTTTCACACGGTGTTGACAAGTGTATGGATATGTGATGATTTCAATTTTTTTTTTTGGTATTTTGTTCAAAACCAAGCTAGCATTGATTGATCTGATTGATAGATTACTAATAGTGATGGCATTGTTGAGGATGAAAAACAATGTAAGTGTTAGAATCCAAGATCACCTGCATGCAAGATGAATACCTGTCACATGCAAAAAATATGAAGAACCAAAACAATGTTCTGTAAACCTCTCAGTAAAAATGCATTAAGAGAATCGATTATTACAATAGATCAATCCTTATGAAGGAGATCAAGAAACCCTAAAAGGGAAACCCTTAATGAAACCCTAGTGTGCACACTTAATAATTAATAATTAATAATTAATTATTAATGTGCCTAAGTTTAGCTTAAGTAATAAAGAGGAATAAGTGACTTAATTAATTAATCAATGTGATGTAATTAATTAAGCATAATAACTTATTACTCTAACACCCCCCCTTAAGATGAACTTAGGAAGAAGCTAAAACACTAGAATAAGATGCATGAAAACAAAGATGGGTCCCGACAACTAGGCCTGATCAGGTACCCATTTACAAATGCAATAAGGAGTAAGAGAAGGAAAAACCTAGTGGGACAAAACCCCCCTTACAATGAAATAACATGCTGCAAAGAAACACTGGAAGAACTCTGTAGAGTAACACTGGAACTTGATATAGGCAAGCAAGGAAATATTCTTCTGTATACTACTGAAACCGGATGAGAGTCACTGATTGACTCAAGGAATCATGATTAAAGCGACAGAAGACCTGATGCCACGGAACACTCGAAAACTCCAAACAGGAACAACTCTGGTATCAGAGCTCCAGACCTGCAGCTGCTTGTTCGTGATCTGAAGATATGGCCTCTTTGTGAGTTTCGGGTGCAAGGGTTTCCACAGGCATCTTTTCTGCAAGATCCAACTCAATATTTTTGAAGCTAGGCTTGGAACAAAATCCATTGGAATGATTTTATGTGACGTTGAAGTGCAAGGTAGATGCAACTGATACTGATTGTTTAGATTGATGTTCAATAAAAGATAAAGCTTGATAAGGAACATCTTCTCGTCAAAATGTGTCATGGGCTAGTGATTTATATTTTTGCTTACAAATGATTTGACCAATTTGATTTTGTGCTTTGAAAATGTTTAGGTCACCACATAAGTTATAGGATATAGCTCAAGATTTATTCTCGAAGCAAGATGTAAGTATCTAGCCCCAGTTTCTAGCAATGTACAGAATGATATGGGTGGATGCATGGATAAATGAATGGATTGATGGATGGATATGCAAAGGATACCAAGGATTATCTTGTGATAGGATAACATGTTTGGATAGAGTATGCTTCTTTGGAAAATTCCTCATGGCTTAGATAATGTTGGTTAGGATAGGATCAATCATAGTGACCCATGTCAAGATGTTTACCATAAGCAAGTGTGAAGCCAAACCTTTTCCAAGATCAAGATAAGTTAGATAGAATGATAATTGATTGGATAATGAAGGGTTCTTGGATTTATTATGGATAAAATAGATGGAATGCAAGATTTATTATGGATGGGATGAGATTCTTCTACTCGAAATGGTGCACATAGATGCTCAATTCTACTCATGACGTCTATTTTTCAAGTTTTCATCATGGTACTTGTCCAAAGTGCCACTGAAGTGTTTTTCACTAGAGTACAAATTTTCTATTGACTATTTTCTTTTTTTTTTCTTTTTTTTTTCATTTTTTGAAAGTTTATGCTCATGTTGAATGATGCAGAGTAGGGGTAGACACTCTCTCAATATGACAATACCAATGCATACTCACTCTATGGTTTCATTGGAGGTAGCAACTCAAACACTTTAGTACACCTTGTTACCATTTAGGACACAAACTAATGAGCATTCAAGGATGGGAAACACATAAACATGCATAGAAATTATGGAATAGGGGGCAGAAATGTTTCAATAATTTCCAACACATTTTGTGACTCATAAACCCTCTTGAACCAAACCCTTGTTTCCATCAATACACCACACAAAAATGGCTTCATTCAAACAATGGATTTTACTCAACAATGCAAATGAACAACATCACAAACAAGGACCTAGAGTGAACATAAGGCTCTTGATTGTCTCATACTTATTTCAACATAACATAAAGGTTCTCAAACTTTCAGGACTCAAACTTGTGTAATACAATGTTCCCAACTTATGGTTTCTTGTCACAAGGCACACACAAACCCCATCACTAAATCAACACAAGGAATGAATTTTTCATTGTAGTCTTGGCTTGAAATAAATTTAAAAAACATGACACAACAACAATTAGATCATACTTCATGAGATAATGCAAGGAACTTATAAAACAATCATCATTAAGGGTTTTCAGACTGTCCCAATGAGGAACTGAAAGGAACGATCATTAATAACTTTCACAAAACAAATAATGAAGCCAATCACTTCAATGGGATTGAGGATAACATAATTACATAATTTTCCTCCAATTTTCATCAAGATGCAACGGTAGAAAAGAAAGCTATGGCATTTTTTCCAAAACTAGGAACCCTAGCTAGGGTTCAGATCCATCTTCACAAAAATGGTCATAACTTATTCAAATCTCCATGAAAATTATCCAAACTAAAAAAAATGAGAGATAGAAATATATATTGATCCATTCCAATTGGTTTCATCATAATATTGTACAGTACATGGCCGTACTAGCACATTTTCAGACTGTAAATTATGGGAAACATTATTAGAACAGGGCAACCTTCACCAAAATGACCATATTTCACACAAAACTCAATGAAATTTAATGAAACAAAAATAATTATAAACTAGAAACAAATATATTTCCATCCATCTATTATATTCCTTGATATGAGGTCGTACCCAACCGTACAATGCATAACTTCAGCCTAAAAACAATGTAAGACTCAGAAAATGAACACAAAATTGAGGTTTTCATTCCTCAAAACTTCAAAACAATGTCTCCAAACCCCCAATTCGAGTTTTGGAGGGCATCCTTATACATTACCAACCAATTGCAACTGTTTGTAATGGTTTCTTGATATGTTTGTAACTATTTCTTGATTTTTGACACCTTTCCAAAGTTGCTTGGCACTTATTTAGCAACATGACAACTTTTTGCACTTTTTAATCAAAGACCCTATTAACACTCCAAAATGAAATCAACATGATCCCACATGGTCATAAATGACCTTATTAGACTCCAAAACACACCAACAACCTAAAACTCAAAAATAACAAAAAGAGTGCTAATGAGGCTCCTAATGCCCCTGCACCAT
The DNA here is from genome assembly GCA_007258455.2 of Sequoia sempervirens. Taxonomy (NCBI): domain Eukaryota; kingdom Viridiplantae; phylum Streptophyta; class Pinopsida; order Cupressales; family Cupressaceae; genus Sequoia; species Sequoia sempervirens. Next base: position 393,357,909 of record VDFB02075321.1, read on the forward strand.
ACTCCTCAGGAAAAAGAAATTTGAGCTCCACCTCAAATGATGGTCTTCTTTTCTTTCTCTTATTCCAATTGTGCTATATGCAGAGCCATTTTCCATGCTTGGCTTGATATACTCTAGGGTTCTTGATCCTCACACATTTGTGTCATGCTTAATTTTTGGACCTCCTCCTAAGGATCTTCTTTTCAAGTGCAAGAATCCAAAATTATGTCTCCTTCATATGCCTCATTACTATTGTCCATTTCTTCATCTTCGGTCAAGTGTGCATGCTTGAACAATTGTCCACACTATTCAATTTCTTTATCCAAAAAACCATACTCATCACCAATAATCAAAACTACAACTTTCTCATACAAAGTCTCATGGAAATTGAAACTTTTCATGTGTCCACCTTCAACTTGTTTAATCTCCTTCATTTCATCATTCAATTCAAAAAACATAGAACCAAAATATGCATTATTTACCTCAATTTTCTTTGTTATCCCAATTTCTTTGTCATCATTTATTGCTGCCATATCCATATCTTCATGGTATTCTATCAAGTGTCCTACATGCAACTTGTTTACTTTCTCCATCCCTCTTTCCATAGGAGATCATTATCTTCTTCATCCACTTGTTCAACATACTAAGGCTCATCAAGCTTTTTCATCTCTATGCCTACTTGATAGCATTGCTCTTCCATGATTTTTACGCTTGCTTGAAGACACTCTTGATCTTTTTTTATGCCCATGCCAAGGAATGCCTCTTCTTATTTTGTTTCATCTTCTCTTTTCAAAGTAACCATCCTTTGCTTCCTCCTTTTTTAAACAATCTCCTTTAGAGGCCACTTCGCCTTCTTTCTCATTGGCCAATACCCAATATTTCCTTGGTATACTTTCTCAAGAAACTATTGCACTGTAAGCTTAATGTGTCTTTCAAACTCTGCCATATCTCTTTCAAACTCTAATCTTATCTTATTGACTATCATCTTCTCGTTCTGAGTTTGCTGCTACATCTTGCTGTCTCTTTTATTTTCTTGACTTCTTCTCATGACACCTCACCTAGGTTTTCTTTCCTCTTCCTCACTACCTAGTCTTTTGGCATCCAGGTTCTTCACTTCAACCTGCCAAATGCAATACACAAACTTCCAAAACTTTCTTTGCCCGGATCTTTGGGCTCTGATACCAAAAATGATTCATAGGTATAGGAAATTTTTTTAAATCAGTCTTCAATCACCCACAAGGATCCTTTGAACTGCAACCTTCAAACCTTCCTTTTCTAGCTATACTTAGCCTACTAGCCCTTCAAGTGCAGCAATTTAGACCTTTTTGGTCATAATTTCCTTTAGATACATGTTCAAGGGAATGTGAAAACTGTTTTAGATACTCTTTTGGCCCTTACTAAAAATTTGTTAAAATGAAGTAGGGTTGTTTTGTATAGAACAAGGCAAAACAAGGTTGTTACAGTTCCAATTATGCCTATTTTACAATCCTAGGGCTAGTCAAAACATACAAACCTTCATAAACCACTCAAATTATAGAATTAAGAATTTTCCTTTTACGGAAACATAGAACACATCCAAATGAAGGTTTTCAAAAAGTTTTAAAAATTTTCAATGGTGGAATAAAAAGATGAATTTTTTAAGCTTCCTAGAAACCCTAGGTCTGCTAGAAGCAGTTTTGAGAAATAGGCTTGTTTGACCCTTCAAAATGCATTTCCAAAACTCATGGTAAAAAGAAAGTTTTTTTTGTAACATCAACCTATTTCCATTCATCCACTTTTCTGGGCCATACCAGTCTATATAGATCCACACAATGCTATTTTATTCCTACAAACAATAATTTTTGAATGAGCTAGTGAGGGTATTTTTCCCATAACTTGTACAAAACTCAATGAAATTCAATGCCACAAAAACCAAAAGAAAGAGGATTCACATACTGATGCATTCCAACTAGTTTAAAATCATTAAATGGGTTGTACAAGCCATATGAGAAAGAAGAACATACTAGAACATTGAAAAACCTCAACAAAAGCTTGCTTTCATTAACTCAAAACTACAATATCAGTTCTCCAGCCCACCATTGACTTTGGAGAGTGCATTCCTTCATTTACAACCAATTATAACTACTTTGTAACATTTCATTTTTGCATGTAACAATTTCTTTCCTTTTTGACTTGTCAAAGTTGCATGCCAACTTTTTAGCAACATTTGGCAACTTTTACATTTTTCTAAACAAAACCCAATTAATCAACTCCAAAATGAATCCATATGATTCTAAATGGTAATAAATGACCTTATTGGACTCCAAAACATACCAACAACCTAAAACTAAAAAATAATGAAAAGTGTCCTTATGATGCTCCTAATGCCCCTACACCATTGAACCACCTAGTGGTGCTGATGTAGATGCTGCTAGTGCTGATATATATGTTGTTTTCATGATGTGCCAATGATATCCTACTTGGAGGACTTTCTTTGTTAGGATATGGGCACTTGAATGCAACCCTCTAAATTATTTTATTTGCATGTTCGGTATCAGAGTTAACCTTACCTAGATACACACATCACAATAGAGTTCCCTTAGAGTCCTTATGATAAAGAGTTGATACCAATACATGATCAATAAAAGAGTCTGTTATCATGGATGTCAAAGTGGATGGTGCAATGTGTTGAGGGATATGAGATGCAGATGGATTGGTTGACAGTTTGGAATCTTTAATTCTCCAAACTTGGGATGACGAGCAACAATGGGTGGATATGGAGATTCGATTGGGACCAACTTCTTGATATACCTTGTACATATGTCTTGAAGCTTTCTTTTGTATCAATGGATAGTTTTTATCGATACGTTTCCATTTTTTACTTTTCCCCATAGTTTCTTTGACTAATAGAGTGTGATAGGGATGATTTTCTTTTTTTTTCTTTGGTATCCATTTGAATTTTTCTTGTCCATTTTTCTTTACTGATTCTTTTACTACAATAATTTTCTCTTTTCTTTGAGATAGAACTCTTTCTTGTGGCTGGTCCCAATTAGTGGGTGGAAAGATGTGTGGGAAATGATTCATGATATGAATGGTTGGAGTGTTGGTAGTCATTTCATCATAAGGACTCTTTGTGCTCCCCATGTTGGTGTTTGCGCTAGATAAAGTTGCCCCTAGTATTATGGGAGTATTACTGACATGCTTTGATTCTACTACTCACAAACCATTCCATTGCTTTACATGATTTTTTAGCTTTGTTGATTTTTGATAATGCTTGATATCCTCATACTCACTTTCTTCAATCTATATGGAGGATGTGTCTGATTTTGATGCTTCTTCAAAAGGTGTTGATGCTTTACTATTCATATAGGAGTCTTCCCCATGATCCATTTTTTCTTGCTCTGCAAAGGATTTTTTTGATTCATCATCCATACATTGGTCTTCTTCATGATGAATTTTTGACATGTCTATGGATTCTACTATGCCTTGATCATGTCTAAAGATATTAAGAGTAGGAGACTCTTGTTCCTTGGTAATTATATCAAGAGTATAAGAATCTTGCTTTGGTTGAAGATCATCTACATGTCCATTAGGAGTTATCATCTCATGGGTAGGAGGAGTATGTGATATATGGATATCATCATTATTTGTGACATCTTGTATAGATTGGATAATACCCATTAGATCATGGTAGTATCTCGGAGATATGGATACTTGATCTTGACTATGTGTGGTGTTATCTTCAATATGATTTGGTTCATGTTCTCAACATGGATCAATTTCAAAGGATGGAGTGTTTGCAAAGGATTCTTGAATGTATTCATTATGCATGGGAAGTGGCTCAATATCCTCTTGATCTTTGAGTGGATTTGGATCAAGTGTTGAATTAAGGATTTCTTCAATATCTACAACCATGAGGTCAAATGATGTCAATATGTCTTAGAAAGGACCATTGTTAGACTTTTGTGAAAGATTTTGATTATTCTTTGGAATAAATTCTTGAGATATGTCCTCTAACTCATTAGGTGATGTGGAGATATTGCCAACATGATCATTGGTGAATGGATCTTGAATCTTGTCCTCAAAAATGGTGGTGGGGATATTGTCAATGTTTTCAATCGTAGGATCAAATGATGTTAACGCTTCTTGAAATGGATCATTGTTGGACATTTTTGATGAGTTTTTATCATGATTAAAAAGTGACTCTTGATGTATGTTGATTTGATCATTGGATGTGGTAGAAACATATTCAAGGTTCTCATTGATGGATAGATCTTGATCATTGTTTTCAACAATTATGGTGGAGATATTGTCACTGCTATCATTAGTGGTTGAATCTTGATCATTGTCCTCAAAAGTTATTTTTCCTTGATCAAGAAGGTCTTGGATGAGATCTTTGAGTTTGATACAATCTGATGTGTCATGACATTTTGTGCTATGGTATTTGCAATAAGCATTATCATCATACCATTGGAACTTGATGATAGGTTCACCCCCATTTAATGATTCTAGAAGATTTATAAGTTTAGCATGGAGTAACGTGTTTAATGTTGATTTGATTGGCTCCTGTAAAGGAGTGTATTCACATTTGGTAGTGGTGTTGTTGTCTTGTGAAGCTTGTGCTTGTTGTGTTTTATCATTTTGTGATTGATCATTTTGTTGTAGGGATAGATCTTGTTGTTGATATTGTCCTTCTTGATATCCATTAACTTGATGTTGTAGATGTGTTGGTTGATGTTGTGGATACAAATCAATGTGTTGATGATTTTGATGAAGAGTGTATTGATTTGGAGGTGGAGATGTCTCTTGGTGCAATGAATCAACTATTATGGTAAGTGAAGCAATTTTATGTTGTAGAATTTGATCTTGATTTTGATTTTGAAACCATTGATATAGTTGATTTGGTTGTTGGTAAAGCATATTTGGAATACAAACTTGTGGTATTTGTATGGGATCATGCACACATTGATTTTGGACAATGTTTTGATTTGGGATGATGTTTAGATTTTACATCATAGGTTGGCATTGAATATTGTTGTGGTTGGGAAACAAATTGCTTTGATTTAGGTAACCTTGATTTTTCATGGTGTTACCTTGATTTGGATCAATACTTTGATTTTTCAATATATTGTTTGGATTTTGAACAACATTGGTGTGATTTGAAAACATATCTATCCCACAGTTCACCAAGTGTGGATTTTATATGTTCATGTTTGGTAAGTATTTATTTGGTATATTCACATTTGGCATGGATTGGTTTGATGGGATAATTTTTTTTTGTTGAAGACTCATGTATTGATCATTTGGTTGATAGATTTGTAGGTTTTGACTTTGATTTAAATCTATCATAGGGAAAGGTGTTCCAAAATTTAGATTAGGCATACTAACATTTTTTGTATCATTTAGGTTTGAAGGATATAATAATCTCATGTGTGAATTGTATAAATGTGAGTTTTGATAATCAATTGGTATTGTAAGGTTGTGATAGTTTGGTTGATTTAGATCACTCATGATGTATGAATCGAGTTTATATTCCATGTTTTTCTTGTGTTTTGACCTTGTTGCAAAAGTTAACCTCTAAGGTGTTTTGGACCAATGATGTGAGTGGTTGATGAAGGGGTGTGATGTGGGGGAGGAAATTTCTAAACTTCTGGATAACACTTTAGACTTAAAGATTTGATGTTTTGATGTCTTGGATAAAAGGTGCTTAATAAACTTGTAAGTCTTTAAGGAAGACTTGTGACCTTTAAGATAGAATAGTTCAAAAATGTGATGACTAACTCAAATAAGTGTATGGAAAGGGATTCATTTCACACACACAAAATAGCTAAGTTAGGGGGTTGGTTTGATAATTCTCTAAGTATCAAGTGTTGATGTTTCCAAAAGTTTCTAAAGTTGTTGGTGAAGTGAAATGTAAAATATGGTGAAGGTGGATGAAATATTTGAACCAAAATGTTAACCTAAAAGGGACATTTTCTTTACAAGACCAAGATGGTGAGAAACATGTTATACCTCTAAAGTGATAAAACCTTAAGAATTGAATGATTTTGATAATAGAACTTGGACTCATATTTTGCAATACTTGTTCTACTTTGCTTGTTTTGGGGAGTCAATGTTTGGACATGCATCAATGTGGGGTGTTCAATTGATTTAATATTTTCTCAAGTGATATTGTTTCATTACCACATCAAGAAAGTCTTAATTAATTTCAAACTAAGAATGTCTATGTCTAAGCAACCTTCATTTCACAAAATCCATTATGTGAAAATCATGAAGCTAAGGTCATAGTTCCCTATGTTAAGTCCAAATATTTAGAAGTATCTACAGATAAAATCCTTAGGGACAAGAAGGAATATTAGGAGTTTTAAAAAGGTATCCATAATTAATCCAAAGGGTTTGAAATTTGATAAATCATGTTGATGTGTGTTTAAGTTGTTTCGAAATCAAGCAATGTGTCAAACTAACTCACAAGCAATATAACATTCCTAGCTCAAGTGGGTACACATCTTCTTGGTGGGCTTACCTCATGCCCCGAAGGGATGATTTTACATGCAATTTGTGGAGGAGTCAAAAGCAAAAGAGTCCATTCTCTTTAAGCCTTTATACCTTGACCCTTAAGTTGCACTCAATAAGTAACTTCTTGGAATCAAAGTTCCAATGCACCACTTTAACGAATGCTTTGGAATTGGACTTGGTTAGCTACTACAACAAGGTTCTTAATGACAACAAACCATGAACAATGAACCTACATTCACCCACTTGTCCACTTAAGGCATGGGATTAGGTGAAATATGTTGTAAGTCCAGATTGAAGCTTCTTTCTCATGATTGTGCAACCTTTAATATAGCCTTCCGGTAAACATGCTTGTAATAACTTGAATATGACTTCTCCATTGCAAGATGTGTCTCATAACAAGTCCTCTCTTAAGGGTGACTCAAAGCAAGAAAGTACACTTGCATATTTTTTTTCACCCAAGATCACATGAAACACAAGGGGAGTGGATACATACTACAAGTGTATATAAGAAAGTACACTTGAGTTTTTCTCTTCACCCAGGATCGCACAAAGTGCAAGGGGAGTGGGTATACACTACAAGTGTATATAAGAAAAACAAGCACATCAAACACTCATTCATTTTAACCCGATATAGAAAAATGGCTTCATTTTAAGCACCAATGGAAGTGTTTGTTTGTTTTTTCCAATTTTAACTAAAGATAGCAATGACTAGTAAGTGAAGGGTTCAATTTTAAACCAACTCTAAAAACAACATTGTAACAGTTAATTTTAGATCCCAATTGAAAACTAGTGACCTAAAACATGAAATAAAAGATAGCACATGTGGGTTATTTCCCCTTGAGTGTTTGAAAACACTATTACAATGAGCTTCAAATGCATTTTTCTTCAATTAAATGCTTCATGCTCCTCTTCAAACTTGTAATCCATGTTCCAAATGTTAGATGAAATAAAGAAAACAAGAATATGTTAGTGTTAGATAAGTGATTAAGCATTAAATCCCTACAACCTAGACCAAGTTACAATGTGATTTGACTTTAGGTGCAAAAATGGGAAATTAAACTATGCCAAAATTGAAAACCACCAACACCATTGCATAGAGCATGAAATTCTACCCATTTTTTTTTAAAAAGCTCTGAAAATGATCTCTGTATGATCAAGATATGGCCATTTTAAGATCGACTATAAAAGTAGAAAAACAATAGCATCACTAGAGATAAAAATAAAATGTGTCATTATATTGTGGTCCGCATTTGCAAATGCATCAGTCTAGTGGAAAAATGCATTGATGTAGCTTTCAAAAGTGTCACTTTATCCCAAGAACCTACAAATCACGAAAAATTAAGAGAAATTCATCAAAAAAAGTTAGTAAATCTCTCCTTCGAGTGCCAAAATGTGATTGTAATCATAGTATAGGATAAATACCCCATATCCTAATGAATTTAAAACATATCTAACCCTCTAAGCTACAATCCCAATAAGATGTCCAAAATATTTAAAAACTAAGAAACCATTAAACTAAACATGATATAACATGAAAGCTTAAAATAAAATTATTGTAAGACCTCAAACCTTAACCCATTGGGGGAGTGGTGTCACATTCATGTGGAATGGTGACCCTTTCCCAATCCCTTCGATGAAGTGAGCCATTTAAATCGATTTTATTGATGAAAACCAATGAAACTAATGAAATATGAATGAAACATGGATGCAAAACTAGTTTAACATGATGAAAATGAGTGCTAAATGCTAAAATTCTTGATGGCGATGGATGCAAGCTACGCTAAATGGAAACAAATTTTAAAGATGCAAGCCATGGATGTAAACTTATGCTAAAATAGATGCAAACTAAGCTAAAAAGAAAGCCATTAATGGATGCTTATGCTAATATGGATGAAGATTAAGCTTAAATTTGGATGCAAGTGAGTATGGATTACAATAGCATAACTTTTATCTAAAAACGAGGATCCATTTCTCTCCAAATGGTGAATTATTTATAGGAGAGAAAATGAAGAATCAATGGTCAATATTGAATGAAGGGGGAGGCATGGATCAAGAATTCTCATCAATGGATGAAAATCAAAGATCACATGGATCAAGGAAAGATCAAGGGATGAGAATGATTCAAACAAACACACTTTGAAAGTTCATTACAAAGTTTTTTTGAACATGATCATTCCATTTTTGGAGCCAAATAGGAGAATATCCCTTTGGAATATTCCCTATGCAAGTGGATGGCAGAGGAAATTAGAAATTTAATAATTAAAATAAATTTGAATTGTGCAAGATGGAGAATAATAGGATATCTATTAAATAATTAACTTATTTAATGAAAATGGCTTCAAAATGACGTTTAATTAAATAATTTAGGACTATGTAATTAAATGAGAGGACTCAAGGGGTTCAAATTAAATAATTTGCATTATTCAATTAAAAGGGATGAAATGTTAGTGTGAGAGGGTAGGAATTAACCTAATTAGATCAATTAGATTAATAGATGAAAATGATGCATTTAATTAAATAATTAGGCTTATTTAATTAAACAAGTGAAAAGAAGATGGATTTCAGGATGAAACGATGTTAGTATATCGGATTCAAGTGTGTAATACCATTTAGGTCATTTTTAAGTTTCTACAAAAGGATACAATCTCATATTAAATGAAAGAGGATGTGAAATCAAAAAATGAAAGTTTGGAGAATTGGTGGTAGAAGGATCTAGGACTAATGGTGACATATACAGTCTAAAGGATGTCAACAAGAGAAGTTGTCTTCTGGAAAAAACAAGTGAATGTTGGATTTGACATAGGAGGATGGTAGACATCAATTTTGATAACATTGTGAAGATTAGTTCATCACATGCAGAAAGAGATATGCCCAAGATAGTCAAGCTTGTAAGTACTTTGGGAAAGGAATGTTAGTTTGGAAAGTAGACAAGGATAAGTTTCAAGTCTAAATAATATTCTTCTTCTAGACCATTGGAGATGATTTATATTGATTTGTGTGGACCTACTAGAACAAAGAGTCTTCAAGAAGAAAGGTATTTCATTGTTTTTATTGATGATTTCTCTAGGATGACATGGGTTACACTCTTAAAAGATAAATTAGAAGCTTTTAGTAGATTTAAGATTTTCAAAAATCAATGGTTGAGAATCAATTGAATGCTAAAATCAAGTGTTTGAGGTCTGATAGAGGAGGTGAGTTTACATCAAATGAGTTTAATGATTTTTTTGAAGGACATGGAACAAAAGGCATGTAACTTATACTAGAACTCCTTCGTAGAATGGGGTAGTGGAAAGAAAGAATAGAACTATTCAAGAGATGGCAAGGACTATGTTGAATGAAGAAAATATACTTGATGTTTATTAGAAAGATGTAGTTCATACTATAGTCTATATTCTCAATAGAGGATTGTTAAGGTTTAACAATAGAAAGATCCCTTATGAGTTATGGCATGAAATACTAGCAACTATCAAGTATTTTAGAATCTTTGGAAGAAAATGTTACATCATAAGAGATGAAGATATTTTGGGTAAGTTTGATTCAAGAGCTGATGAAGGTATTTTTCTTGGATATTCAACTCAAAGTAAAACATATAGGTGCTATAACAAAATACTGGGAAAGGTAGTTGAAAGTAAAAATGTTAAGGTTGATGAAGATTTATATCAGGATGTGTATGAAATTGAGGACTACATATCTCATGCACTTCGCTACTTAGAAGAAGAAGAAAAAGAAGAAATAGTAGAAAATCATAGTATGACTCCTGCTAAGTATGTTCAAGAGAATCATTCAAAAGATCATATTATTGGAGATAAGAATGGAGTACATACCAGGAGAAGGCTTACAAGGAAAAATGAACAAGTAAATATTTATTTTTTATCAAATATAGAATCAAAAAAAATTGGTGATGCTAGCAAGGATGAAGGATGGATATAAGCAATGTAAGAATAATTGAATCAAATTGAGAAGAAGCAAACTTGGGAACTAGTTCAAGGCCTTTAGACAAGAATATGATAGGAACAAAGTGGGTATTTAGGAAAAAGTTGAATGAAGATGGACAAGTTGTAAGAAATAAAGCAAGATTGGCATGTAAAGGCTACTCACGGGTAGAAGGAATTAATTTTGATAAGAAATTTTCTCTAGTGGAAAGAATGGAAGCAATCATAATGTTTCTTACCTTTTCAACTCACAAGGACTTCAAATTATATTAGATGAATGTCAAATCAACTTTCCTGAATGGATATTTGGAAGAAGTATACATAGAGCAGCATGATGGATTTCGGTTATCAAAAGACCCAAACATGGCGTGCAGACTCAAAAAGGAATTATATGGTCTCAAATAAGCTCCTACATGGCTTGGTATGCAAGGTTGGACAAGTACTTTCTTTAGCAAGGTTTCAAGAAAGGTACTGTAGATAGTAATGTTTACTTCAAGATTGAGGATGCAATAATTTTGATAGTTGTTGTATATGTTGATGATATAATCTTTGGTGGAAATGATGAAATGTGCAAGAGGTTTCCTAAATAAATGTAGATGGAATTTGAAATGTCTATGATAGGTGAGTTATCCTTCTTTCTTGGTCTTCAAATTGTTCATATAGAGTATGGTATCTTTATTTCTCAAGAAAATTATTTCAAAGAGGTGTTGAAGAAGTTTGGTATGGAATATTACAAACCAGTGAGTGCTCCTATGGTAACTAGCTACCATTTGAGCAAAGTTGATGATTCTCCTTTGGTTGATCATACTATATATAGATCTATGATTGGAAGCCTATTGTACTTAGTTACTTCAATACCTAATATTATGCATGTGGTATGTTTGTTTGCAATATTTCAATCTAATCCTAAAGAAACTCATGTGAAGGTAGTCAAGAGAATCTTTAGATATTTGAAGAGCACCTAGATTATGGATTATGGTATCCAAAAGGTAATGACTTTGATATGAGTTCATACACTAATGCTAATTGGGTTGGTTGTGTTGAGGATAGGAGTACTAGTGGTGGTGTTTTATTTTTAGGAAACAAGTTGGTTTCATGGAATAGTAAGAAGCAAGATTCAATATCTTTATCAAGAGAAAAAGTAGAGTATATTGCTGCAACATCTTGTTGTACTCAATTGTTGTGGATGAAGTAAAAAAAATAAAGGATATCAAGATAAAGTATGATGAACCCACTCCTATTCTATGTGATAATAAAAGTACTATCAATATTTTAAAGAATCTAGTGATGCATTCTATAACCAAGCACATATCAATCAGGTATCGCTTTTCAAGAGAGAAGATTGTAGATAAAGAAGTGAAGTTGGAGTATGTATCTAGAAAGGATCAAGCTATAGACATATTCACAAAGGAACTTGCAAAGTATACATTTGAATATCTCAGACAAAAATTAGGAGTAATTTCCCCTCCTTCTTGCTAGATGCATAGTTGGTGCATCTATCCAAGGAGAGTAATTCAAGTCATATCCTTATTCTTGGACTGATGGGGGCTACCTCTTAGGGGGGGTAGGTAGTGGTTGTTTTTGTCATGGAGGGCCTATATGTTGTTTAAAGGGGGAGAGAAAGTCATTTTCCCCTTTTTCCTTGATGTCAAAGGGGGAGAGATTGTGCTCCAAAAGGGAAGAGCCTGATGCTTTTGCCATCAATGCCAAAGGGGGAGATTGTTGCAGTTCGGTTGTCATTGATATCAAAAGTTCTATGAAGAGTCTTGTAGCTTGGTTGTTTAGTTGCCAAATTCTCTGAGAAATGCTCTATATTTCTTTATTGATGATGTTTTTCTCTTGCAGTTTGGAGGATAGCCTTATGTTGTGTAAAGTCATGTGTGATCCGAGTTTCAATTCATTTGAGTTATTAGAAAGGTTTTTTTGAGTGTTTCAAATTGAAGATTATGTTGATTCTATGAGGATGTTCTTAGAGGTGTAAATATTGGCTCTGCATATCTCCACATTTGAAGATATGGTTGTGTAGATTAGAAGTGAAGTTCATTGAGATGTGAATGTGTTATATTCAAACTTTCATGTTAACAATCCTTCCCTAGAAAAATCTAGAGATGAAAATGTATTGGAATATGTTGTCCAAAGACTGGTTTCAATGTCTATTGGCTTGCCCTAGTTTTTTTTTGCATGAAGCTGTGAAAGGGATGTATGATAATGTTCTTAAATATCATGTGATCCTTGTTTATGTTCCACAAAGTGATTTTTGGATTCTTTGGTACAAGTTGTGGTTTAGAATGAATATTTTTTTGATTTATGTTTTTGTTAAGGTTAACTAATGTATGTTGATAATGTGCACCACATGTTCAAGGTTGAGTAGAGCCTAAGGAGTGATTGAAAGTGTTGTATGGGCCATACTGACTTATCTGGGAGACACAAAAATAATGTTTTATCATTCTTGTCTACTACCAATGGATGTGAAGGTCGACATGCTACATGTTACATGTTTTCTTATCTATGGCTGACCTAATTTGTATTTAAAAAGTGTGAGAATGATATCTATAGAAGATAAAAGATTTGAAGAAATTTTGGTAATAGATTAACCGTGTGTTGGAATTAGAAAGGTATTTTCCTCTTCCTAGTGTTGCATGTAGTCTTTTTGTTCTTTCCCTCTACATGTTTCATATTGTTTGTTTTATCCTTGGTTGACCTACAAATGCAAATTTTTTGTTGTTGTAGGCTGACATGTGAGATGTAATCAATGCAATATCATATATAAATTGTAAACCTAGTTGATCTATGGATTGGTGTGGCAATGATGATGATGATTGTGTAAGAAATTGGAAGAGAAAGAGAATATGTGGAAGATCTTGTTCAGTTTCATTTTGATCACATCTTTTTGATAAAAGGAAATTGAATAAGTGTTCTTAATTGTTTGTTGGAGGCAGTGATCCAAAGAAAATAAATTTTTAATTGCTAAAATTAGTGAGCTAGTAGGCATCTAAGAATAAATTTGGAGAGTTTTCAAAGAAGAATTGCAATCATCAAAAGTCATTGAGCTTAATTTCCAATTTCAGACAATGGAAGGACTGTCATTTTGTAATCATTCCTGAGTGTGTACTCAATTTAGGGAGTTGTAGCTTCTTTGGGTGTAACCCTAAAATTGTAATTAGGGAGTTATAGCTTCCTTGGGTTGTACCCCTAAAATAAAGTTATAAATGTTGTTCATCTTTTGAGGTTGGATTAGGACAGTAGCTCCTAGCAACTTTTCTCACCATGGTTTTTCCCCTATTGGGTTTTCCACATATATATGGTGTTGCCTTGTGTATTTTATTCATCTTCCATGTTCTTGTTTATGTGGTAGATTTTAAAGTATCTATTTGTTCTAGAAGGTCTAAGATTTGATAGAATAATGTTTCACCCCCTCTCAAACTTTTGGTGTGTTCAACAAGCTCTGCCTCCTTTTCTTAAGATTCAAAGCTTGATGATCTTTCCTCAACTTCTTATCTAGCTAGGGGTCTCAATTTGAATTTATTACACATAGAGGGAAGCTAAATCACATCTTTATTTTCTATTTTTTATGATTAAAAACAATATAAGAAGTATTAATATTTCTAAAAATCACACTTCTAATATAAATTACATTTGATGTAATAAGATTCCAAATATTGTATCTTTTCACACCGTATTAATGAAGATATATTTAACAACCTTGTTGTGTAACTTTATTTTCTTCTCCCTTGGAACATGTGCATATACATCACAATGAAAAAATATATTATATATTAATGAATTATTGTGATCCAAACATTTTTTTTATAAAAAGGGGTAAAAACTTTATTGAACCTCAGAAAAGAGCATTACATCAAAGCAAAGACTTAAAGCCTGAAGAAACCCAAAAGACCAAGCCAGATAGAGAAAGAGACAAAGTCAACCAGTACTAGCATCAACTCCATCATCAACAAGAACCCTCTCCAAGTCCAAATAGAGCTCTTGGGGGACTTGCACCCATTCTTGAATCTTCCAACCATCTAAATGCTTAGAAGCCCATTTAGCCAGGAAATCAGCTGTCCTATTCCACTCCCTTGGAATATGGATAAAATACACCATCTCCATCAAGGAACCAATTTGCAAAATCTATTGCACTATCACCACCAACTACCATCTAACATTAGACACCTTTTGTTCATTAAGCAAGTTGATCAAAATGTGAGAATTTGACTCACAAATAACCCTACGCCACCCCAAAGCATAGGCCCTTTCTAAAGTGTAGATAATTGCTAAACCTTCCATAAGGTTGATATTTTGCAAACCTTTATGGATAGAAAGGAGGAAAACCACCAAACCAAAAGAGTCCCTACCAACCCCACCAACTCCAGTAGGTCCTAGATTGCCCCTAGAAGAAGCATCAATATTAATCTTCAAAGTGCCAACTGGAGGGGGCTACCAACTCCCCACTCTTTGAACTCACTGCCTCATTTTCTATCCTCTCCTCTAAGAAGCAGAGGTCAAGGATAACCCATGGATACCCAGACTCTCCACCATCTTTGCATCCCTTTTCTCCAGCGACAACACCACCTCCCCCTTAGCTTCAATCATCTCATGAATCATACCTAATTTTTTGTGCCACACCTGTTGGACCCTCAGGTTTTCACCCCTGAAAATCCTCCTATTCCTTTCCCAGCAAACCTACCATAATAAGAAAAGAAGCCCAACATACCATACATCCTACAAAAAGGAAGGCAATGAGGGTGGTCTTCCCAAGCTAGTCTAAAAATCCACTAAGGAGGAGGCATGAACATAGGGGCTGTTCCAAAATCCCCACCAAAAATTCCAAAGCTATAAAGTAAAGGGACACCAAAAAAACAAATGAGAAGAATCTTCCTCACCACATCCACAAAGAACACACATAGAGGGGCCCTAAAAACCCTGCTTCTGAATATTATCCCATGTCAGACACCTATTCCAAGTCAAAGTACAAATAAAGTAGTTACACTTCAGCTAAGAAAACTTATTCCAGACCTTCTTCCACCAAGGAAATTCCACCCCCTTGATCCTCTAAGAAAGAAACATCTGGTATCCAGAAGCCACAGTAAAAGTATCCTTCGAGTTAGGAGACCAAGAAAGAACATCCTCATCCATGAGGGAACTACATTGTCTGCCAAAAAGAATATTATGAAGCACCACACACTCCTCCATACCCACCACCAACCACTCATCGAGATTCTTCCACCTTGCTCTCACCAACCACCCTTGAAAAGAAATTAGTTTAAAGTCACTCACTCTCGACCAACTAGCATCATAGAATCTCTGACACAAGTTCAACAATTTAGGAAACTGAGAAACAATGGGGGGGTAGCCATCCCAAGAATCGTACCAAAACTAAGCCTCCATCCCATGTTTGCATATCCAAAACAAGCTATCTTTGACAAGTGCAACTCCTTTCTTGAGTGTAGTCCAAATTGTTGAGCCCTTTCCCACCAAAGGGTAGTGAGGGATATCTTTTCGAGGGATACCTTGGAAGTACTTGTGGGATAGAATCCTGGCCCAAATCTGATCCTGCTCAATGCACCACCTCCAATATAATTTAGTTGCCAAAGCCATACTAGCTAGCGATGACTACCTTAACCCCAAACCACCATACTGCTTGGGGCAACACATAATATCCCATTTAACAAGGCTCCATTTAGAAGACAACAAGTTGCTAGCCCATAAGAATTGTCTTGCTAAGGATTCCAAATCCCTAACAAAACTCATCAGGGCCAATTGAATCATACAACAATAGATGGGGAGAGCCTGAACCTCAGACTTAAGCAACTAAACATGACTCTCAAAGGACAACCAACGATTGATCCAATGAGTAACTTTCACATGAAATTTATCCAGAATAGGCTGCCACAAATCCCTTGGTAACTTGCCCACTGCAATAGGAATCCCAAGATAAGACAAAGGAAGAGCCCCAATTTGAAATCGAAGAATATGAGTGATTCTCTTCTGAATGGAATCTAGAGTGTTGAAGAAAAATATGGAAGAATTTTCTTCATTAATTAATTGTCCTGAAGCCACAAGATAAATATCCAGAACCTTACGTAGATTCATAGCTTTCCAAATAGTGTCCATACCCATCAAATTTGTGTCATCCACAAACTGCAAATGAGATTGCGGGGGTAAGTCACCTCCCCACTGCCACCTCTGAATGAAGCCCAACTCCACATGTCTTCTGAATAAGTGTCCCAAACCTTCAACAAGTAGAAGAAACAAGTAAAGAGAGAGAGGGTTACCTTGCCTCAATCCATGAGAAGCACTGAAAAGCTCAAAGTGCTCCCCATTAATTAGCATGGAGAACAAGACTGACGTAACACAACTCATGACCCATTGAATCCACTCTTCTCCAAAACCAAAAGCAACCAGAACCTTCTAGAGGAAGGACAACCAGACTCTATCATACGCCTTAGCCATATCAAGGTTGATAAACATAGCCTTTTCTCTAGAACTAGCCATAGAATGAATGGTCTCTGTAGCAATAAAAATTCCATCCAAAATCTACCTACCCTCCACAAAACCACTTTGCTCCTCAAAAATAAGCACCTTAAGCCACTTTTTCATTCTATCAACAATTAGCTTGGAAATAATCTTATAAACAACATTGCAAAGAGATATGGGATGAAAGTGGCTTAACCTATCCACCCCCTCACACTTGGGAATGAGAGCAAGGAAAGTAGACTTTAGAGCCTTTAACATCTTCTTATTCCTCTAAGATTCTTGGACCACTGCCAATAAGTCCATCTTGATAAATTCTCAAAACTCTTGAAAGAACTCAATTGGGAAACCATCAGGGCCTGGGGCTTTCCCCTTCTTCATCTGAAACACAATCCCCTCTAGCTCCTCTAGAGAAATTTACCCCATGAGATGATCCATCATTTCCCTAGAAAACAAGGAAGGGATACAAGAAAGGACCTGAGATTCCTCCACAAAACTACCCTACGAATCCTCTCTAAATAAGGAAGTAAAATACTGTATAACTTCATTTGAAATATCATGAAATGAAGAAGAGTCTCTCCCCTATCATTGACCAAAATAGGAATAGAGTTACCATGATGTCTAGCCTTTACAAAATTGAAGAAGAAAGAAAAAATTCTATCTCCTTCTTGGAGCCACTCAACTCAAGCTTTCTACTTCCAAAAGACCTCCTCCCACAACTCCCACTCCTCCAAAGCTTTCAAGGCCTTGACTCCTCTCACAACAGATTCTCAATCACTCCATTCTCCCTAATTATCCTTGCAATACCATCCAACTCAACCTGTGCAAAAGACTTTGCATGGAAAATATTTTTGAAGCATTGTCGGTTCCAATGCTTAAGCTAATACTTGACAAACTGAAGAAGCTTATCAAAGACATACATTGTAGTACCATATGAAGGTCTACCATACCTCCAACACTGAGCAACATAGCCATGGAGATCAGGATCACGCAACCACATAAGTTAAAACTTGAAGGAGGGAGTCTAAGGAATCCAAGAAGAGAGGATAGCAAGCTTTATAGGCGAATGGTCCAAACCCATCCAGTCCAAAATCTCAGAGCTAGAAGACCACATACCACCAACCCAAAAGTAGGAGACCAAGAACCAATCCAGGTGTTCTGCAATGCAATTGTCACCAACCCTTCGATTGTTCCAGGTAAACTGTCTATTGCTGGGCTTGATATCAACAAGATTTAGGGCTAAGATATTGTCTTGGAGTAGTAGCGTAGAGGGCTCTAGCCTCGTAGTACCACCCCTCTTCTCAGCAAGCTCAGTAATAGCATTGAAGTCACCCCTAATAATCCAAGGATGGTAAGGAGCCATGTTGCAGAAAAATCAAATATTGGACCACAAGAGATGCTTTCCCTGTAGCTCCAAAGGTGCATACACATTGGAAAAAAGAACAAATTCCCCTATCTCAAAACAAGAAGCCACCATGGAGAGAGAGGACTTAATGGAAACCCACCACTCGGGATAGATCTTTTGAGGGTTCCATAAGCAAGCCACACCCTTAGAAGATCCCTGAGCACCAATGCATTGGCATTCACCATTCCTCCATAGCTTAGGAACTAAGCTCATTATACACTCAATAGAAAGATTGGTGTCCTACAGAAAAAAAAAGGACATAAGGAGAATGATATCTAACCAATTCCCAAACAAATTTTTGTCAAGTGCCACTGTTCAAGCCCCTAACATTCCATGAAATAACAATCATTTCAAGGGGCTCAAGAAATGAGGATCTAGAGTCTTGACTGATCCTGACTCCACCAAAGTCTCCCCTATCATTGTAATCTTCTTTAAATATTTCCTTCTACTAAGCTTAGAAACTTTCTCCACCCCCCCTTTCTTAAGATCTATTTGCATAATACCCAATTGAGGAGATGACTTATTGTTCTTACCAACCTCTATGCCCATTCTCTATGAGGGATGAGACAAACCCTCACCACCCTTCAAAACTTTAGCAAGATGACCTGACTCCTCTTGAGCCACCATCTGTAGATTTGTGTCCAAATTCAAAGTCCCATCAAACTGTAGAGCAATAGGGACCCCTGAATTGAGCCCCTCCTACCCTGAACCGTCCCCATCCTGCTCTAAGCATGGTAAACCCAAATTCACCTCCTGTTGGTTAACCTGCAAAGCCTCAAAAGGAGGTCCATGTTGTCCAGTACCCAAAGTACTTTGATATAAATTTAACAATCTTGGATTCACTTCTTGCTAGCTAAGATCATCCAACACCTCAAAACTATTAAAAATATCATCATCCTACCTTTCCTTCAAAGTACTTTTTTGCCCCTTATTTTTTTTTTGAGCTTTGACAGGAATAAAACCATCATCACCATCACCACCACCTAGAATAGGATCCTTGCCCTTAGCAACCCTAGGCAGATTATGAGGAGGTTGAGAAGAATGATCCTTCAAAGTCTTAGCCCTTGGACATATATGTTGTAAGTTGCCATATTCATGGAAAAGATGGCATCGAAAAGGTAAGGTCACATAGTCTAGTGTTGCACCCATGAATAAGATTTGGCACACACTTCTATAGAATCTGGCAATGGTTTGCTTAAGTCAATTTCCACACAAAACTAGGCATATGTCATTACCTTTCTTAATTGTGTCTGCTAAGAAGAACCAACAATTCTACCAAACATCAAGGCCAGTAAATGAAAAACATCATCATGATAGCATTCAACTAGGAACCTCAATAGTCAAATCCAAACTGGAACCCGAATTGGAATCTCCTCAACCAAATTGAAGCCCGCATGCCATGGTTTAATAAACAATCCCACCTAGTAGTAAAAGTAAGGGCGCCCTTCAAACACCTTGATCCTATCTTCCATGTAATCAAATATAACCATAAAATAGTTATTTTCCAGGAGCCAAATCTCCATCTCCTCCACTAGCATCCATGTCCTCTGAGCCCAGGATTCCAAAAATTGCAACAATATTATCAATCCCAACAACTTGCAATAGAGGGAATGTTTTGAGTAGTAATCAATGTCCTCCGCCAGCATCTCCATCATAATCACCAAATTCGGCCTCTCTTTGCACCTTTCCAGGAACCCATTAATCTTTGAAATTCATGAACCCCCTGATGAAACCATCTCAATCTTCTCCAGATCTAATGAAAAAAGGTTGTTATCATATATTTTCTCCACCTGTGACAGGTTTTGAGGTAAACATAGCTCAGAAATCCATCTTGGGGCTCACCCCAAATGACTCCCCATGCACCATAATAGCAGATGATAACCCTAAATGGCATGCAAGCCCTCGTGTCCCTTGAACAAATGAAGATTCAACACTACGATAACAATAAAACTGCTATGCAAAAAATAAGACCAACCCTTATGGAAAGGCCTGCACCACACAACCACAAGCAATAGCAACTGACCAAGGCTGAATTACATAGCCCCATGCGGTAACTACCCCCCAAACAAATCTCCACATGAGCAAAATAAGTTACAAAGATCTACCAGAAACAAAGGAGTTCTACAAAGTAGCGAACCCCAACAGCTTCCCATGCACCCAAACAAGGGCCCACAATAGAAAAAATACCCACGTACTTCACATAGGCTACACTAGGCTTGAATCTCCACCCTCATGAAAGAGATACCATCTTGGAATAAGCCTACAAATGCAAGGAAAGATGAAGCTCACCGATGAAAAGGTTGACCCCCATATGCACACCAAACGCACCCCCCCCCCCACATAGACGATAATGCAGAAGACACAATCCCTTATTGTGATCTAAACATTCCTTTCTATGTGTTTAATCCATAATATTTAATGTAGAAGACATATTAATTAGCTAGCAAGTAGTGACTATAGATTCACCCCAAAAAAATTGTGGAAACCAACACTACTAAACATACTTATATCCTTTATCCATTATTTTTTTCATTATTTCTATATCTCTATTATATTATAAATTATATGGAGATTCATTTTCTCTCTATTTCCACAATATTTATATAATCTATCAAAACCATTAAAGAAATATTTACCTATCATTATAAATTATCAAGCATTTTATTTTATTTTTATTTTTCAAATCAACCATTGTTTTAAATTAATGATTAAAATTTATATTTAATCTTTAAAAAATAAATGCATGCCCTTGCGATATAATAGTCAATAGAGTAGGCATAATTAGTGGATTGAACAATATAAAGAACATTAACATGACCAAATACATCAACATGGCCAAATAAGATCTAAAGTACCATAAGATTTATGAGAAATCGAGGGAAATTATAATAAACACTTCAAAAATGTTTTTATTTTTCAATATCTATAGATCCTTCTCTCCTATGTGTCCTAATTTTTTGTTTCATAACATAGTATTTCCTACAAGTAACCTAGATTTAGTAGAAAGAGAACCTTTAGGTACCTAGAAACCATTTCTATATACTAAAGAGGATATCATCTCATTTTGCAAAAAAAATTCCATAGATGCACTCTTCATATTAGTGCTATTGCATCAAACTATGCATGTATCAAGATAAAACAACTTGGCTCCAAATATACTACATCTAGTAATTACCATAACAACTCTTACTATTTTGACTCTTGCTTGAAAAAACACTACCTAGAGACCAACATATATTAGGTTACTCACAAACAAGAAATTACATTCTAATATTTTGATATTAAAGACGCTATCAATTCCCCTAACTCTACATTATGAAATTTTATTTGAATTCTTACATATTCAATAGTACTTAACTAAGAATTATCACCTAATTACACCTTACATCATTTATATTTTTCATACGTACATAACCAATTTTTATTTAAGGGCATATAAAAGATGGAATTATTTCATTCAACCATACATTCTTACATACATGAGTGGATAAGGATGAATTAAATGAATTTCCAAATTCCTTCCAAGATTTAGAATTAAAATAAATAAAAAAATCTTGTTTTTTTTATTTTCTACTTTTTACTCCTTACAAAAGTGACTAGGCTTGCCAAAATTCCAAAAATTATCTATGGACTTTCTACGAGAGTGGATCCTCTTTTATACTTGGATATATATTTTTTAATTCTAATTGTTGGGTCACAATACCATTATTACACTTCCTAAAATGAAATATTACTCATAATGTCAAGGTTTCCATCATGTAAGTGAAATCATATCATCAAAATGACATGGAGGGTTAATGGTCAAATCTACAAGAGAAAGTTATCTCTCCTACACTTTGAGCTCAATTTAGACTTAGGAGGGTGTTGTTAGAGGTATAGTTGAATAAGTATTGAATCCAATAAAATGGGCAACCAAAAATACCCATAATTGAACCCAATGGCATTCTTGATTCTAAATATTGTCACTAGGTTATGAATGACCAGTTGTAATAGCCTTTATATAGATAATATGAGTATGGAAGCATGAGCCACATAGAATAAGTTCATTTTTAGGTTCACACAAGTTATTTACTTGGTTATATTGGTGATTATGAATGTATAGGAAGACTATTTCATTACTAGTTGTAGCATCGTAAATTGTCATGCTTGACAATTTCACACTATGTTTTGCTCCCCCTTAAGTAATTAGACCTAATTGAAAAAATTATTTCCTAAATTATGCATTTTGTGGCCCATTGTAATCATTTTCCAACAATTTTCAAGTACAAAGAAAATGCATTCATTTAACAATTTTCCCTTGACTCCTTAATTCCTGAAAAATAGGTCTAGGACATTGGCACCTAGGGCACCTATGTCCTCCTATTTTGGTTCCAAATTCAAATATGTCAGTGTCAGTATTTTATTATGCAGATTTCAAGTGTCTATTATCATCTATCGAGATTTAGTTTTTGGGAATTTAGAATAATGACATACAAATACCTAGTTATTGCATCATTTGAAAACTAAGTGAATAAATATAGCAACAAGTGAGCATTATTGAGAAAAACGTATTATCAAGAGAATTGTCAAGAAAGTCGAGAGCATAATTTCAGAGATTTATTGCAAAAATTCATGATCCAAGCATCATGTCAAAGTGTATGTAATTTTTTTCATTTTTATGTTGTCATATTTTTTGCGAAGACTAGTCCTTGTAGGTCTCCAAAAAATTCAAGCAAGTAAAATTCAAGCCTTGAGGAGATTTTTATGACTTCAGTCCCTCAAGGGAGCCATTGAAGGGTGGCCAGATAGAGCACCTTTTTGATTCATCATTCCTTCCTATCATTTATCCTTTTATCATTGACATTGCCATTATGGAAGTGGAAACACTAACATGAGGTTTGACTAAGGAAAGATCCTAAATGGCATAACCATTCTTGTCTCTTTGAATGTGTAGGTTTTAGATCCAAAGGAGAGTGCAAGAAGTTTGAAGGTTAATTATCCATTGTTACAATCAAATCCTACAACTTGAAAACTCACAAAAAACTCGGCTATAAAATTACCTGACAACAATCCAATAGTGTAACAAGAAGAGAACAAAAGCTCTAATCTGACACCAAAAGAATGCAAAAATAGATCTAAAATTGGTCAACAAGGATAGTGGTGCCCCTAGAGGAAATTTCCTCTAAAATCAGGCTCAAATTTATACCACGGGTGCATAGTTTCCTACTCAATCCACTTTTTTAGTTAAATGATTTCCTCTATGAATTTATCAAATCTATTGTATTTACATTAGCACGGTCATTTACATCATTAAGTCAATTAAATCATTACATTTCATCCTTAAGCCCATTTTATATTTGGTCAAGGGTAGGTTGACTCACCTTTTAGTTTGTAAGTCAATCCTATATCTTGTTCAATCCATCAAACCCTTGCTACCTCAATTATAAATAAAACACCTCATGCAAAAAGGTGCCCAAACCCTAGAAATAAAACCTTAGGGCTTCACTTTTTCTATTTTTCATTTTTGTGAACTCAATGCATTAACATCATAAACCTTCTTAAAATTTGAATTAATTCATCCTAGATCTAGGTTGTGTATTGCATTACTCTGCATTATTCAATTAGGCATTCATTTTTGAATCATAAAAAAGTATAAAAATTTGTTGTTGTGAATAAAGTTCTTGTACCTAGCTAATTCACTTATTAGGAAATTAGGGGACATATTCACATGTTAAGTTTACTTAGGATTATAAGATTCCTTCTAGAAGTCTTAGTTATCTTTTCTAGAACTTATCTTATCTAGCTTGCAATGCTTGATTCCTAGGTAGTTATGAGTTAGTTGTCACATGTTATAGGATTACAACACTTTTCATGATCTTGTCTACCTATCTATCACCTTTCCTTTATAAGAAAGGAATCTCATGTACATTTTCATATTCAACCATACTCAACAAATATTCAATCTTGCATTGTTGAAGAAATCTTTCTTGTGGAAGATATTTTGGTCTAGCAACTATTCTTGGAGGTGTTGAGGAGTCACCATTAACTCCTACATGGTATCATAGCTCCACCATTGCAGATTCCTTCCCAGATCTGAGGGTTTCATGTTGGATTGAATATTTTTTTGAGTGAATTTTGGGGTTTCAAGGACCTCACAGTTGAATCTAGGGCATCAAATAAAGTCAAGTTTGCCTTTCATTTCTTCAAATTTGGTTATATTTTTCTTGATCTATGAGGTTTTCAATTTGAGGGTTTCAGTTGCAAGATCTAGAGGTAGCTGAAATTTTGGGGCACTTTGAGCCCAAATCAGCCACACCATTGAGATTAGGTGGCTTGAGAGATGAATTTTGATATACAATTTGACAATATTTGGAAAAGTTGTTTTTGAGGCAAAAAAATTTCCCAGACACCTAGGCCGTACAACCCCTTAGGCGATACAATTTTAATATTATTAGAGAAAATAATTTATTTAAAAAAATTCTCTAGTTTTATTATTATTATTTTTTAGGAAAAAATATTTGAAATAATATTTTTGGGGTTTATAAAAAGCCTACGATAAAAATATTTAAATTTCTGTAGTAGGGTATGTGCAAGATCATGATGGGCCAAAAAGTGGCGATATGATGGGTATGTGTAGGGTATGTGGCTGACGAGGTTTTTTTCACCCAAAATTGATAAAACAAAAAGGGTTTCTATAGGAGATTCTTAGCTTTCCACCAATATAAATTATTCTTTACTTTGAATTTAATAAATAATTATTACTCATTTTCTATTTGAATTATGATTAAATTCCCGATTGATAGGTTGATTGAAAAACATCTATAGCTTTCAAACGGTATCACAGTTTTTGAATCTGAAACATGCATCACATTCCATGTTTTGCATACTATAGGATTAAAAAAAAATGAATTTCATGAAGTTTTGACCAAGTTAAGGTGGTTAGACATACGAGTTTTTATATTTTTAAAAATTTATAATAAAAAACTCATAATTAATTATTTAATTGGAAAAAAATTACAAAAAAATATGCATCACATCGAGACATGAGTCCTCTAGTTACATTTAAAATCTTCTAAAAAAATATTATCATTTTATTGTGGTTAGGGTGGTTAGACACCTACTTCATATTTTTTCCCTAAAATTTAAGTACTACTGCATTGAAATTTTAAATTTTCACCAAATAGATTTTTTTAAAATAAACCTAGCATTTTAGAAACTACATTCAATTTGCTATAGATTCTATTCTTACATATTTTTGAAATAATATAGATAACTTATTCAAATTTTTATGTCAAGTTGCCTAACTTTGATTTTTCTAAATTTTTCACCACTTAAAGGCCTATTTTTTCCATGATGATCCTACACATACCTAGTACTGCATTTATTTGACTGGTCACAATAAAATCTATTAGATCATTGTCATGAAGGGTATTGTACGTTTAATTGGCAGTTTTTATTAAAAATAATTTAAATGTCAAGATCATGGTCATAGTAGCGGATCCCAACCTAGCCTCGGGTGCTAAGGCCCCGTGGGTGGCATAGGTTACCATTCATTAAGCATAGGTGATTCCTTCTCATAACACCACCCCATTGTTGCTCCTTGAGTGACAATTTTTATTTTGCAACATTGTAGCAATCGATCATATGGGTGATCAATTTTAGGTCCCAGGTGCTAACTTTTTGCACCTAGTTAGCCTTATAATTGCCTGATTTTACCTTCCAAACCCTAAATAGGGAATTTTTTTCAAATTGCAATAACTTGCACTAACAAAGGCCATGTTTTCTGAAACAAAATATTACTAAAAAGCTAGCAATCCCGATTTTTCAGTGGTACAAGTGTTTTGCGGAGATTTAGCAATTTTGTGCCATTTTTTTACATTGAATCTAGATCTTTCTCTTTTTTTTTCGAGCTCATATCTTTTTGATTTAGACTCTAATTTTCCTAATTCTTGTAGCATCAAGAAGGTATTCAGGAGCACTACAGTTCTATTCATTCATTTTTGCAGATTTGTTTCTAGAATTTTAGTTTGAAGCTGATTTGGTACTTTTGGGTACATTTTTGTAAATTTACAATAAGTGTTAATTTTTTTTGGACAAAGGGTTAAATTTCTTGTATTATGAAGGGAAATTTGTTGTTATCTATTGTAATATCTAACTTTATCATTTATTTTCCAAAATTTGTACTTCTAACCCCATATAAATATCATGAATCACAAATGGGGATACTATTATTAAAATTGAAGTTGTGAAGAATCACATTTGGCCAAGATCCAAAACCCATAGGAGCTATAAAAAGAAGAAAATGGTTTGATAGAAGGGATGAAACACTTGGTACTCTTCTTTTTTCCATTTCTCCATATTTTAAATATCATGTTGCATATTGCACACATCCTAATCAAGTTTGGACTATCTTAGAGGCTCTCTTTGGTAAGCTAAATAAAATGAGGAAATTTAAGTTGGAGAATGAACTAATGGGTCTTAATCCTTCAAATTTTGAAAATATCCAATAATTCTTATCTAAGATCAATTCTCTTAAACTATAGTTATCTAATTGTGGACTCACTAAAGAGGATGAACAATTGATTCTTTCTATTCTTTCTAAGCTCAATCTTGATTATCCAGTGTTTGTTTCTACATTTTATGCTAAAGTGGATGCCCCTATCAATGTATACAAAATTCCTTCTCTTGATGAATTTGCAGCTCATCTCACAAGGGAACAAGAAAAGTTGGTACACATGGGCACATTGAAGTCTTCCCAAACTCATGCTCTTCTTTCAAAAGATTCAAAGGCTTCAATTGGAAAAGGTAAGAAGCAGAATAAGGAACCAAGCTCCAATGAGCAAGGTAAAGATTCACCCTCATATAACACTCCATGGATAACTTTAAGAACCCCCCCTCGACGAAGGTGTAAAATCCTGGCGAATCTTTCCTTTTATTTGAAAAAATATTAATTTTCTTGGCAAATCTATGCACATTATTGAAAAAAATTGTAAAATCTTGGTGAATCTTAATGAATAATTGGTAAAAATAATAATCATAGTGGCGAATCCTAGTGAATAATCGCCAAAAGATTAATTACAATGGTGAATCTCTCCTTCAAAAATTTGCATAGTTGGTCAGCATAGTTCCCCCATATTTTATTTTATTTTGTAATATTGAAGTAGGGGCCTAGGGGCAACAACCACCGGTGGGGTCAAGGGGGCAGGGCCCCCTTGTGGGGGTTGAGGGGGCAATGCATAGATTAATTATTTTTTAAAAATATAACTTTAAAAGTAAAACAAAATGAAAATTTAAATTTTTACCATTGATTACCTTTTTAATCAGATGGTTGCAGGTTGATTCTGCGACCTAATATGCATGCACCTTTGAAAAGGTTTGTTGAGGCCCAAAATTTTTTTTGGTCCACATGATTAGATTTAATTGTGTGGCACAAAAAAAAATTCGGGCCTCAACAAGCCTTTTAAAAGACACATGCGTATTAGGTCGCAGAATCAACCTGTAGCCATCTGATTAAAATGATAATTGATGATTTGATGGCAATAAATAAAAGCTCTATTCAAGGCTAAAATATCCCTAAAATTAAATGGTAATCTATTATTGTGGTGATATTGCCCCAAAATTAATGGTAGCAATATAATATTACTTGCAAATATAATTAATATTTGTAATTATAGTATAAAATACTGGTGAATCGGTTCCAATGACACATCTTTTAAAAACAAATGCATAGGCGAATTAATCGAGACAAAATTATTTTTTGTAAAAACCTAGCAATTCAACATCCTTTTTAGCTTGTACTATTCACCATTTCTGGAGGTCTCAATTTCAATTATTCACCAATTGGTGAAGATTCGCCACTAAAGTTTTCCTTGTAGCACTCTTAAGTCCAATCCCTCTTCTAAAGAGGAATCATCTAAAAAGAAGTTCAAATGTCCATAATGCAAAAGGTTAGGACATGATGAGCATAGATGTTATAATAAGAAGAATGATGAACTCACACACCTTCTTCAAAAGAATAACATACAACTTCCCTTATCAATGTATTGTACTTCTTCTTATGTATCTCAATTGGAAACTCCTTCATCTTCATAGTTATGGAATACATGATCTGCAACTAGGCTATACACAATTAAAGGACAAGAACTCTTGGTCTCTGCAAGTCCTAAATCTAATAGATGGCTTCTTGATCCAGGGGCATCTCATCATATGGCATCATCTATGGGAATTTTCTCTTCTTTTGAGCCTTATAATTCACCTCATATTTTGATGGGTAACAATACATATATGAAGGTAAGTGGGAAGGTTTATATTGACATTGGAGAGGTCACTTTTAATGATGTACTTTGTGTTCCTTATTTATCCACTAATCTCCTTTCTATTTATCAAATTACTCATGGTAGTCAAGGTAAAACAATTGAGTTCACTCCTGATAGAGCGCGCATAAGGTAATTTGAGACTAGGGATATTATTGCTATTGGGGTGGTTGATCATTCATCTTGTTTGTAATCCTTTTCACATTTTTCTTTAGAAGAAGATAATGTTCCTTTGACTGCATATCACACTCATTTGAGTGTGAATCATGTTTGTGAGGAGAATTTTGGTCATCTAAACCTTGGTATTCTAGAGACTAGTGTTGAGATTCCTACTCCTCCACCTCCTGCTTCTTCAACCATTAGTACTTCTATTCAACAAGATGATCATGGTTTTTCAAATCTTGCTTTGTGGGATGAATATTTGATAGTTATTTCTAACTTGTTTGTGGAGTCTCATATTATAGATTTGAAGGACACAATTGAGGGGGTTTCTCTCCTCTTTGATGACAATTTCAACATAGTTTTTATCCCATATTCTTTATATTTGGAGATTGGAATACATGAGTCTCCTTATTCTCTTGAATTTTCATGTTTCTCAGTTGAGTTTGACCATGATTATGTTGTGGCTTTCAAGCATGGAGACTCCTACTCAGTTTTTAGAGAAATACATATTGAGACTTCATTCTTCCTCCTTTCAGTTAGACATGGAGTGGATTCTTCATCGACCTATGGATTTTTTTCTCCCTAAGGGAAGATGTGTTGCTTGCAGGAATTGGATCATCTTTTATTTTTAGGCATTCTTCATTAGCATTGGAGCAGGGGGGATATCCTGTGTCTCTTTTTCCCTCTTATGGGGGATCATTGATTGTATATACATGATGAATGTAGTCCTTGGGGCTATCATTGAGTCCTCCATACATCATCTTGTTTCTTTATTTTCTCTCTTTTGGAGAGGAGTTTTATCCCACTAGGTTTTCTCTTTTTCTCCATTTGTGAGAGATTACATTTACATTTTCTTTGAAAATGGGTACCTAACATGGCCTAGTATCCAAGACCCATCTTCATAGTCATTTTACATAGTTTTCATAATAATCTTCTCCCTAAGTTGCACTTAAGAGGGGGTGTTGGTGTGAATAAATTTCTTGTACCTAGATAATTCACTTACTAGGAAATTAGGGGACATATTCACATATTAAGTTTACTTAGGATTATAAGATTCCTTCTAAAATTGTTAATTTGATTTTCTAGAACTTAACTTATCTAGCTTGTAATTCTTGATCCATAGGTAGTTATGAGTTCATTGTTACATGTATAGAATTAAGACACTTGTCATGATCTTGTATAATCCTATCTATCACCTTGCCTTTATAAGCAAGGCATATCATGTACATTTTCATATTCAACCATATTCAACCAATATTCAATCTTGCATTGTTGAAGGAAGATTTCTTGCCATTTCGTCTCTTGTGGAAGATATTTTGGTCTAGCAACTATTCCTGGGGGTGTTGAGGAGTCACCATTAACTCTTACAAAATTCAAAAATTTGGCATATAATATTGCATTGTAGGTTGCAATAGGGTTTATTTCAGACATTGTAGCTCAGATCTACATTTCAATTGCATTCACAAATCTCTATTATTTCATTTAAAATTGAAAAAAATTAAAAGTGTCATTGCATGCATTTAGGTATCTTGCATATAGATAAAGAAAGAGAAAAATTACATTGTTTTGTTTCAAAAAGCATATCAATATAATCAATTTTACAATTTATCATATTAGAATAAGTTATTTTTTACATTTTAGATTTGGAAATTACATTCACAATTGTCATTTGTTATTCAATAATTTTCAATATTGTTGCACACTTGTATTTTGAGTTACATTATAGTACATTGAGAAAATTATGCAAAAACATTCACTTTCAAACGTGTTTGCACATAGAAAAAGAAACCTTAAATAGTATTACTAAAAGTCAAACTTTGAATTTCTTCACAAAACCCTATCTTGGACAAAGGCACCCTAGGTGTCCTAGTCCTATCTTTTTTGGCTCATATTTCTATTAAACATTTGTCTTTGTGTTCTTTATCTGTTTCTATTTTCTAATTTTTTCTTCTGAGTGTTTTACTATGACTATGTAGTAATTTAGTGTTCATTGTGGGCATACTTAGTATTTTGAAACTAGTATGAGCTTCATGAGCTTGTGTCCTATTGCCAATACTTTAGTGAGACATAGTTATATACTTATGGCATCTCATGTTGTATTTACATCCATTATGGATCTTGAGTCTTTCGACTCTTTCATGCAAGGTATTGCTAATACCATACCCATTTTGGACTCTATCCATAATCCTACCATACCAATTACAATTTCATAAAAAAGTACCTTTATGGACATTGAGATTATTGTTGCACATGTTCCTAAAGACAAACTGAAACAATTAGAAAAATTCTTAGAGGTATTACAAGACTATTAAGCACTAAATCCTTAGCATGACAAATAGTTCCTATTGTGGAAAACTTAAGGAAATTGATAAATTATTCCCAAGGATTAGACGTATTGCATAACCTATCCCATATTGTAGATAAAAAAAATCCTACAATGGCTAGTTGGTCTCTAGCTTTGGGATACACTCAAAGCCAAGTCTCCCTCCCCACAACTATACCCTATATTCCTACATGTGCATCGACAACTATAGCATCAATTATACAACAAAAAAATGGAATAACTCCAACCTTAGGGTTCTCCAATGGTAATTCTTATAGCTTCATGACATCATATATGAAACCTCAATATTCATCCCCTCTCATAAATTTGTTACATAGTAGTCCACCAAGCACTTACACAATCCTACCATATTCACCACATTCTCAAACTATGTCAAGTAATGATTCAATAATAAACCAACTCTTGCAAAATGTAACATCATTGCGACAAAAAATTTCAACATTGAACCAAAATCAAAATGGAAAACCATCATAATATGTCAAGAGGAGCCCATTTTCACTTGAAATTTGAAAACACCCTTGCCAAAAATGTTGAGATTCTTATATTTGACAAGTACATTGGTAAAGAAGATCCTAATATTGATATATTGGCTTATACATGTAGAAGTTGAGAAAGCCAACTTCACAGACCCCGAAGATCACCTGCATGCAAATAACCTATCACAGAAAGGAAGAGATGGAGACAAAAAAGCAAGGGTGCTCTACAAGCTTCAAGAGAGATTGCATTGACTTAATTGATGAAATAATTACAAAGATCAATCCTTAAAAGGAGATCATGCAAAACCTAAAAATAACCCTAATAGGTAGACATTTAATAATTAATATAATTATTAAATTTCCCAATATGCAAACTAAAGTGAAATCTTAAGAGAGGAATAAAGGTAACTTAAGTAACATAATTAAGTTAAAACCTTTACTCTAACACCCCTCGTTAAGATGAGCAAGAGTGTAGCTACAAACATGTGCAAGAATGCAATGGTAAATACAATGCATGAAAGCAAACAAGGGTCCCAACAACTAGGCCTGATGAGGTACCCGAATACAACCAAATCTCTGTAAAGTGGAGAAATAGAGAAAACCTCATGGGAAAAAATCTACTCCAAAAAGAGATAAAAGACATGAAGAACATCATTGAAGCAGAAGAAGCTGCAAACAACTGTCAAAAGATGACTGCTATAGTGTTGAAGAACCTTCTCTGAAGATAGGATGATCAGGATCAAGAAGAAAACAATCTACATGAGTTCCCCCAATGACACTACTCAAATCAAATGGAAAACAAAGGAAAACACCTGGAACAAAGATACAGATGGCACAAGTACCAATAGTTTGAAGAACATTGATCAACTAAGAATGGAAGATTCCTTCCAAGATGAAACCAAGGAAGCATTACCACGAACAGTATAATACCCCCCATAATGCTAACTGGGACAGTCTGACAGATCCACTGAAATGTTGTGTAACACCCTATAGTGAATGAAAGAGAAGAAACAACATCTGAAAGTGTACAAGAGAGCACCTGCAACTGAAAAAGTGGTGTGCAAAACAAAGTACACATGCATGAGGCTGGAATCATATGGATCCACTTTTGTCGTGGAGGGACACTCACTAGACAAAGGTGTGATGGCAAAAACAAAGGCACTACACAACCCCCCATGGCACTTTATAATATAGTGCAAGTACAAAATATGGCACAACCTTATGTGCAAAATCCCCAAAATACATGTACAATAGTGTGGCACTTTATCTCAGTGCGTTTACATATAAGATTGCTTACAAATGATGATCAGAATGTCATAAAAAGACACAAGACTAGAAATACATGAAGAATAGCCAAAAATGAAGCAATCCATGCAAACGAGAAGTTCTCAAGAGTTAATATGTCTAGGTAATTCGCCAGAGTGTG
This sequence comes from Sequoia sempervirens, assembly GCA_007258455.2. NCBI lineage: Eukaryota > Viridiplantae > Streptophyta > Pinopsida > Cupressales > Cupressaceae > Sequoia > Sequoia sempervirens. The sequence goes on from VDFB02075321.1 coordinate 393,390,891, forward strand.
AAAACACAAAAAACTGAATAAAATGTACCTGGAGTGAAATATGGAAAAATTACATAGATGGAATTGAAGAACTCTGAAAGACAGTTCCAACGCCACTGAGATCGCAAAAAATAGAGAAACTGGTCAAAAGTTACGAGCTCGGGACTGAAAATAGGTCCTCTAAATTAAACTAGTTGTAGAATGCACCAACAAAAAAATGAAGTGATGAGACCCACACCACTGAAAATTTGACGGAAGCAACTTTCCGACGATATCTCGTTTTCCAAATAATAATAGCGTATGCCCAAGTTATGGCCTCTGGAAGAAAATAGCTCCAAAGGGGGAAAAATACAGTGTTGGATTAAATTTGACGGTCAAATGGCCATCGCAACAAAACTGTGAGCTTAAAATTGACGGTCAAACGGTCATCGACGCTTTTTCACAACTTGGCTTATTACAAAAAAATTGTTTTTTATAAAAAAAATAATAAAAAAGCATATTGAATTTTTTTAATAATTTTTTTTTAAAAGGTGGGTTGGGGGCACATGGGCCCACCCCCACCAATCCCCATGAGGGGGGTAAACTGCATAGGCTAGTACGACATGCGCAATACCTTACGTAGGTATGGACCTGCGCAAGTCCTGCGCAGGGGTACCTCCCCCTCTTTTTTAAAACAAAAACTTTTTTTTTTTCGTTTTGATTTTTTAAAAAAATAAAAAAAGCCTTTACAAATTTTTTATTTTTCTTAAAAAAATTAAATTCAGAAAATAATTGTTTTTTACCAGGCTAAAATTTTTTCTTGATCCACGTGTCGGGGAGGTCGTACGACTTTCCTGACAAAAAATTTTTGCCTCTCAAATCAACTTTGTCCAAAATGGATGAATGAACAGTTGATTTTAGGGTTTTGGACCACTGCAGACGCAATGGTGAGGTCCGTTTGGGCTGAAAATGCTCCAAAAAATTGAGCACCCCCTGGATCTAGCAAAAAAACCCTTTCTTGAAACCCTCACATATCTTACAAATGGAAGCCAAATTTAAGGAAACAAAGGTCGATCTTGACTATTCTGGCAGCTCTAGATTCAATGGAGAGATCTGATTTGACCCCAGATGCACTGAAAATCCCCACCTCTTGGATCAAAAAAGGAAAACCCCAAACCCTTGAAGCTCCAAAAAATCCTTCAAAACACGAACAGGAAGCAGCAGGTCAGGAGCTCTGATACCATGTAGAAGTTGAGAAAGCCAACTTCACAGACCCCTCAGATCACCTGCATGCAAATAACCTATCACAGAAAGGAAGAGATGGAGACAAAAAATCAAGGGTGCTCTGCAAGCTTCAAGAGAGATTGCATTGACTTAATTGATGAAATAATTACAAAGATCAATCCTTAAAAGGAGATCATGCAAAACCTAAAAGTAACCCTAATAGGTAGACATTTAATAATTAATATAATTATTAAATGTCACAATATGCAAACTAAATTGAAATCTTAAGAGAGGAATAAAGGTAACTTAATTAACATAATTAAGTTAAAACCTTTACTCTAACAATGCAGTATTATGTAGTGATTTCATCTTTTAGGATAAGCTTCTAATTAAACTCTTTACTAGTTCATTGAAATACATGGCCTTAGAATTATTTTTCTTATTATCAAATAACTCAATACATTCATTCAATGAACTTTTTCATGTATTTTTCCAACATTTCTGAACGAAAGAAAAATAGGGTGGAGTTAAATGGATTGATGGAAAAGATTCATATTTTCCTATGTTCATTCAATTATGAGGGTTATAATTCATATATAAGAATAAAAAATTAAACCTAACCAATATAGCAATCAAAAGGAAAGATTTAAGAGGGTGAAATGTTGTGTACCTATTGTAAAAAGTTCTTTTTTCCAGCCTCACTAAGGACTCATTCACCACATGGCGAATGGGTCCTAGCTAGGGTTTTGGAAAATAAATTTATGTGTTCTATTCTTCAATGTTTGTACTCCTAGATCCTAGTCGAAGACTATCAAAAACCTAGAAATAAATTTTGTATCTTAGTTTCATGATTTTGCAAGAAAGGTGACAACCTTGCAACTTTTTCTCTCCAAATGATCTTCAACCAAAATCCTACAATCACACATCAAAGGAGAAGGAAAATGTTGTTTTGTTAGGGAATAGGGGTTTACCTTGGTCAAACCACATTTTGGTAATTAAACCTTAAAATGAAACAATGCATAAGAGGAATGATGAATGAACAAAATATAATTTCACAACTCACCAATCCTTAATTGAAACCTTGGAGTACAAATCAACAATCTTGCATGAAGTGGCCTCAATGAATGTAGATCTTGATCATGAAACTTGATATGAAACAATGGTTGAATTTGATCTTCAATGCTCCATCAACACATTAGCTCAACAACATACATGATGCATTATTCCTTTGACATGATGAAATGGATATTTATTGCTACAATAAAATTCTATAAATATTCATTTGAATGCCTTCTTGAATGCTCTATAATGGTCTTGTGAAATCTTAGGATGCTTGAATCAAAATTTTCTAGGTGAAACTAAGTGAAATAGCCTTGTATTTATAGATAACTTAAGATGAATTGCCAAAATTCAAATAACACAAGCCGACATCAAATCTAGGATTTGAAATCATTAAAATACCACCAAAAACATATCCCGAGGGGGGGTCCTAGGTCTAAGTGAGGACCCATTCACCATGTGGTGAATGTTTCATAGCTTACTTAGCTAGGAAATTCTTTGGAAATTGTGAAATGCTATGTGCAAATAGGGTTATAGGACCTAGTGAGGACCTATTCACCAGGTGGGGATGGGTCCTTGGTCCCTAGCGTAGAACACACACACCTTGTAAAATTAAGTTTTGTGTAATATCATTTATGAATGTTGGGTTTTATCGCTCAAAATATATAATTAATTAGGCTTGGATTTGAATTAAAGGGGCCAATTAACCTCAATCAATTAATAAAGCCCTAGATTAGTGTGAAAGTGTAAAGATACACTTTACAACACTCTAAATAAGGCACCATTAAGTCCATTTTATTAAGATGGGTCTTAAACTTAATGTGAATGTGTGAAACATATTACAATACTAAATCAAGGCATAATTAAGTTCATTTTAATATTAATTATTCCCAAATTAAGTGTGAAAATGGATACATTTTTCTACTCTACATTTTTCCCCCACTTTAGTGAGAGTATGACCCCATGTCAAACTCACACTAAAATAGACATTCAAGACACTTAGTTATGAAATAATGACAAAGATAAGCAATCATACACTATCAAATACCAAGAAAATATCAAGCCTAGATTGCCCAACATGATGTGGAACACATCTAGACCATTGGTTTTGCACTCACTCTGAGGTATTGGAACCTCAAGTTTTCCACTAGGTGAGTATCCCTCCAAGAAGGTGGCTTAGTGAGAAAGTCATACCTATGTGTCAGCTCTCATTGTACTTAACATACCAAAGCTATCCCTCTAATAACTTTGATAGGGCACCACTCGCATTCCTTTTTTGTACTTAACAAGCTATGTTATTCTAAGCACATGGCAAGGCTCCACAAACAAGCAAGATATGTTATGCTAGGTGGCCTTGAATTAGGGTTTTGAGCTTCATAAGGTTAGCAAGTTGTGTTATGCCAAACACTTGTGAAAATTATGTATATATAGGTTTTTTTTCAAATGGATTTCACTTTGTTCATGTAAGGTCTTCTTCTTACGGTTCATCATTCCTAATGTCTCCAAGAGAGAATAAGTCAAGAGTAAATGTTTCACAACTTAGGGAATGAAATGTGTTGCATCAAGCCACTAAGAGGAAAGTCATACACTAAGAAATATCACACTCTTGGAGGACATCAAACCCAATGACACCACCAAGAAAAGGATGCTTCACAAGAAAAAATAAAATCACACCATGAAATATGTAAAATGTCAAAAGATATTATCAATGTATGCCCCCACTTTAAAGCAGTTGCTAAAACCATTGATGTTAGCAATTGCTTTAAAGTAGCCACTGTTTACTCCTAAGACATGAGAGCTTCCTCAGAAATCCCTATTCCAAGTCATATGTTTTTGAAATAAAGCTACATCATGAAAAAAGAGGGAGGGGTTTCCCCCAAAAATACATAAGGGATCTATGGATTTGGGTCAGTATATCTGTACTACAATGTTGTCATAGAGCTCAAAAACATCATCATTCCCCAAATACTCATAGAACTAGAAGAATGACACAAAGAGAGAAAAAACAAAGAAAAATCCTTTCGGGTCAACATGGAAGAGACCTAAATGTCTCGATGCCTTGCTTCATCCCCAAAAGGAAAATATAAGACAAATGAAAAAGGATAAATGTTTACGTCGTACAGAATAATGTAGGTACATATAGAGGAATGCACAAAAATGGATAGAGAGATAAATCACATGAAACAACACAAGGGATCACATTATCCGCATGCAATCACATAAAGAAACATTAGAATGAAAGCAAAGAAAAATAATAGTAAGGCACATGTGAGTCAACCTATAGAAATTTGTCCTCATCCTGATCTCAATTAGTATATATGAAAGGTAGACAACTAGCCAAAGAGACAATGACAAGTTCCAAACTAAGAGAAGCACCAAGTTCAACACTCTTATTAGTAGGATTGTCATTTAAACTCATGGAAGAGGAGAACTAGCCCTCCTTCTAGCGCCATAATGTGGATGCTAAATCTGCATTTGCTCAAAACAAACAACCATTAGTAAACTTAAAGAAAATCGAATAAGAAATCCCTATGAAATACCGAATCATGCTTCATAATGCAATAAAAAAAACAAAATATCAAATGAACTAAATGAAAGCATAAGGGATCAAGAATCAAACTCTATCTCATATTGGATTGGTGCTATTGTGGAACATAGCCCTTTCCCAATCCTTGCTGAAGCTCCATGATGAAATTGCTATGAAGAATGATATGAAATGCTAAGATGGGAAAAATTAGCTCTCAAATGAAGAGAGTAACCTTGCATGAGATTGTAGATGAAATTGTGGAGGATTTGATAAAAGATGAAGCTTTCATTTATAGATTATTTTGATGAGAGAATGGCCAAATGGATGAATGTGGGACAAAGAACAAGCCAATGAAAAGAGGCCACTTGTCATCATGTGATAGGCTTGAGGATGAGCACATTTTGGTCAATGTGCCAAAGAGGGGGGAGATTCAAATTTGAATTTGATAGTTAATGCTGAATTTGACTTGTGCAAGGGACATGTAAGAGCTTATTAATTGCTTTGTTGGATGTACATGTCCACTTGTTTTTGAATTCAAATTTGAGGGAATATTCCTCAAAGATTCCATATTGAGGGAAAATGCTGATTTTAATAAATCAATAAATTGATTTATTGGTGCAAGTGGGAAAAGCTAGAGGATGCGATGGGTGGTTAGATTAGGTTAATCGGGATTAGATTAGCTTAATGATGATTAGATGATTTGACCCCTTTGACTTGAATATTTTGATTTATTTAAATCAAAAAGGGATGAAAGGTGATTTTTGAGATTTAATTAAATAAAGTTTGGTTTATTTAATTAAAAGGTTGATGATAGGCTTAAATTAAATAAAGTTAATTTATTCAATTTAAGTGGATAATCCTTAGAGATTAAATGAACCTGATTTATCTAATGAGTGGATTAATGTGACTTTGATTTTGATCGGATGAATATGCATAATTCTAATTTCATGTGTCTACACAATCACATAAAGAAACATTAGAATGAAAGCAAAGAAAAATAATAGTAAGGCACATGTGAGTCAACCTATAGCGATTTGTCCTCATCCTGATCTCAATCAGTATATATGAAAGGTAGACAACTAGCCAAAGAGATAATGACAAGTTCCAAACTAAGAGACGCACCAAGTTCAACACTCTTATTAGTAGGATTGTCATTTAAACTCATGGAAGAGGAGAACAATGAATTCAACTCATTATGCACTTGTTCATCAATCTTTGCAATATCAATATCATCATCTAAATTAATCACAATAGGAGGCTGAATGATAATGTCTCTAGAAGATTCATGTTTATGTTGTGACAAAGGTATAGAGTCATCATGTATTACTTCAGGAAGGTTCATATTTTGATTTTCTATGTTACTCTTTTCTTCTTTATCTTGTAACATGCCAGCAATAGTATGACATCTATGCCTATGTTCTCTATCATTTTGATTTTGTTTCAATATGTTGTTAATTTTTGTTTGTGTAGGAGTGGGTTTTTCAATCATAGGTTTCTTTTCTTCCCTTGGGGGAGGAACCGAAGAAACCATGGGAGGTTGTTCAACCACTTTCTCTTTGGCTTTGTAAACTTGTTTGAATTTAGGAGGCACAATGGGATTGTTTTGATTGTATCGTGGTCTCTTATAGGAAATGGTAAGAATATTTTTCATAGGTTGCTCTTGGGTATTTGGAACTGTTTTTTTCTCAATCATCGGTTCATCAAGGATAGGTGGCTCAATGATTGGTTGAGGCATGTTTCTAAGGGATAATTCAGCTATGTGTTTTTCCTTAAACTTTTGATATGCTTTGAAAAAGTAGTCCTCACAAGGTCTAATAGGTTCAATAGGCTCGAGCCAAAATAAATCCAATGAAAAGTTCCCTCAAGAAGATGCTAGATTAAAGCCACTATGATGTACAATAAAGATCTCATTACCAAAGGGAAAATTTAAAATTTATGCACAACTGATGGGATGATATTCATGGAGCGAAGCCATGGATAGCCTAACTTCACACAAAATTGGTTCAATGATGAAATGATGGTGAATAAGACATCTAATATTTTTGGTCCAAATTTTAAAGGGAGATTTATCGAGCCCATCATAGGACAAGAAAAACCATTATGTGTTTTCATTCATTCTTTTATTTTATCATATGCATCTTGATAGAGTTCATGCACAAATAAGAATTCTTCAGTGATCATGCTCTCTACACAGACAGGATCAATTAATATCCCATTAGTAGGCTTGTCATTGATTCTTCCAACTATGTAAAGAGGACCATCGAGTGCATGTTTAAGTATGTCATTTTATGAGAAAGCAATATCAAGAGGCATTTTGGTTGATCCCTAACAAGGTCTAGCTTCAATAAATGAAACCATTCTAGCCACCTCTTCTTCATTGTAATCTTTTTTGTTTTCATCTTCCATGTCAACATTCATCAAATAATTCTTTGTTTCAGTAGCTTTGAAAAATGAGGTAGTGTGTTTCGACATGGGATTTGTAAATATTTGTAAGTTTTGGTTAGGAGGAGCTATAGACTTATCACCCTAATCATTCAAACCTCCAATTAGAAGATGATTGGAATCAATGAGGTCTTGCAGAAGATTTTTAAGATGCTTACAATATTTTGTATCATGTCTATTTTTTCGGTGATAATGAAAATATGAATTTGGTTGATAGTCTATGGGTAATGGTTTAAATTTGGGATCAGGAACTCTAGCAAGAGGTAGGGAAAGTATATTCTTTCCCACAAGCTACAACATGATATTATAAAGGGTATCGAGTAGAGGAGTAAATTTTCTATTCCTATCTGCAAAGGCATATGAATTTGAAATCTTTATGGAAGTCACTTGGTTATCAACTTGTTGATTTGGTTGAGGGGAATTAAGTTGTAAAAAGCCCCTATTTTGCTTCTTGAAAGGTTGGTAACTATTTTTAGTTTTGTATTCAAACTTTTCAAGATGGCTAGGAGGATTTTTCACATCATGACCATAAGCCAAATTTTGATAATCATGAAGGGTTGTACATAATTGTGTGAATGATGGAAATTTCAACATCTCGAGCTTGGTTTGGATTTTTTTGTAAATTGGAAATAAAAATTTGTTGAAGGTCGACATAAAGAATCTTAATGCTTATTTGTGAATAAATCATTTGATAGTGTGCTATGAAATCAGTGACCTTTTCATCATCCTTCTACTTGCATGTCATTTAATCAGCTAGGATCATCTTGGGACCCATGTGAATGTGGAAGCGGTTATAAATGGCATCGGTAAGCTCTTTGAATGAACCAATTGAATTATTCGATAAGGAGCAAAACCACTCTAAAGAAGTATCCTTAAAGGATTTAGGGAATATTTTAGCCAAGAGCTTATCTTCAAAGATGAAATCACTACATAGGGTTATATAAGTGGAAACATGGCTAACAGGATCTCCTTTCCCACCATATTTCTCAAATCTAGGGACTTCTATACCTTGTGGCATTTGTGTTCTCAATATATCTAGGGATAACAAGTTGGTTTTGATGTATTGTGAAGGTTGACCCTTGTTTTTTTTAATGGTTGTGATTTTTTGTTAAAGGACTGACATGTTTTGTAAAAGTGTGTTAAGGATGGAATCATTGTTGTTATTATAAGGTGGAGGGGAGTGAGGTGGAGTGGTATATGTATACGAAGGGAAAGTGAATTGTAAATTTGTGAGTGAGGATGGTTGAGGAGATATTGTATTTGAATGTACAAAGCTAGAGTGATTCCTTGTGGAAATACCTAAGTGTTGACATTACCAGTAGATTAAATGGTTGTGGTAACTTGAGTACTAGTGTATGTAGGGATGTAAATGGGTATTGTAGGAGGAATTGAAGTTCCACCTTGGCTTTGGGCATACCCCAAAGTGTGAGTATAACTATTCATGGTAGGGATGGTGTTGTTAATTTCATGCATATTTGTTATAAGTAGGGAAGTCATGGGAAATTTTTAGAAATGTGTGGCTCAATCCCACAGGCTGAAACCTCTAAAAGGGAAAAGTTGGTGTGACATCTTTTGTGTCTGGCCGACTAGCAGTTGAAACCTTGTTGAAATTATTCAGGTCGCTGTGACCTCGCTTCAGTCTCACCGAAGGAGCCTATCACTCTGACATTTCATTCAGGATAACCTCTCACCGCCCGTGGAGACCTCTTGTCGACTGTTGGCATTTATCGAATATCGAGGAGAGTCTTGGATGTTCGTATGAGCTCTCAGTGATATGCATGTCTCACCAACAATGTTTTCTATTGAAGTCTTCGGAGAGAGTCTTGGGTGTTCAGTAAGAAGTCTTACCAATATGGATGTCTCGCCGACAGCTTTATCCTAGGGACATCGGTATGAATTGAACACTCGAGAAGAACTCTTGGTGACAGTTGGTGTGTCTCACCGATGGTATACACTCAGAGTAGCACAAAGGTCTCGGTGTGAGGTCTTAGCGATGGACAAAAGTATTGCTGACTGTTGTTTGGAGCTCAGTATGACTTGTGAGCATTCAGAGTAACGTCTCAGCGATAGTGGTATGTCTTTTCAAATATTGAATGTTTCGGTATAACCCTTAATGACTCGGTGTGATCTCTTAGCAAAGTATGATAGTCTTGCCGACTATTGAAAACTTTGGATACTTAGTGAACATCGGTGTGATGTCTTGGTGAAAGACGATTGTCTCACCGAACAGAAAACTCACGTCTCTGTGACTTTGAAGCTTCAGTATGATGTTTCACTAATAGCGATAAGTCTTGGCGATAGTGATACATGTGATGATTGTCGATATGAGGTCTTGGCGACATGGCGAAGTTTGAGCGATAGCTCTTTGGACTCGATGTAACATCTTGGTGATAAGGATGAATCTTGGCCACATCGATGGTGAAGCCTTTGGGCATTGGGGAGACACTCCTTGGGTCTCATCGACATGCCAACACAGGTTGATCGCTTTGACTGAGAGAAGACCAACCTACATGGTGAATCAATAGCCAATCAGAGGAGCCGAATGGGAACTACTAGCAGTTGGACTGTTGCGGCCATTACTAAGAGGAAGCTCGACAGACAGGGATGACATGGATATACTCTGTGATTGCAGATTTTGATGGGTTGGATGGATCAACGGATTGCTGTGTGACTGTATGATCAGTGGATGAATTCTATTTTGTGAAGACTGTAACGTGAATGTTCTATAACAAGGTTGTTCATGGTGAATTCTGCTAAAGTATGATATTAGAAAGATAAGTCTGATATTTGTATGTAATCTCCATTACTATAATACAAAGTGATTTCTCTTGGTGTGGTGGGTTTTTCTCCCGTAAGGGTTTTCCCATGTATATCTGGTGTTCATATGTGTTTGTCAAATACTTTGTTTCTGTTGTTTCTTTCAAGTGCATCTTAATTCGATTGTAATTGTAAAAAATTAAAAGGTATCTTTGCATTCTTCCCTGAGGTATTGACGTTAGGAGAGTTGCTTCCGCATCTAGCTTTCCTTACAAGTGGTATCAGAGCCTAGCCAGTTGTGTTATCCTTGTGGGTACGTTGGTTTTTTTGAGTCATTTCTATTCAGTGGGAGTCTTGTAGAAGTTTGTTAATTTGAATTATAGATTGAGATGGCAAGCACATCAAGAAAGATTGAAATAGAGAAGTTCAATGGCAACAATTTTGAGTTGTGGAAACTTAAAATGGAAGATCTATTGGTTGATTGTGATCTTTGGATTGTTGTGTCTAGAACTAAGCCTACAGGCATGAAGCAAGAAGATTGGGACCTTGCAGATAGAAATTCTAAGGGGCTGATAAGGCTCTGTTTGGTAGACTCTATTCTTCTCAATGTGCATGAAGAGAAGACTGCATCTTCCTTGTGGAAGATACTGGCATCCATTTATCAGCTGAAGTCTTTGGTGAATAAACTATTCCTGAGGAAGAAGCTGTACAATTTCAGAATGCAGGAAGGAGGTTCTGTAGCTGATCATTTGAACACATTCAACATGTTGATTGCATAGTTAACATTTGTTGGTGTGAAGATTGATGAAGAGGATCGCTATATGCTGATATTGTGTTCTTTGCCAGATTCATGGGATCACCTTGTGATGGCTATTGGGAGTACAACATCTAGTTTCAAGATGGAAGATGTTGTTGCTTCTTTCTTATCAGAAGAAATGAGAAGGAAATATTCTGAGATGGCAAAGGAGGCCCTTTCTATTAGAGGAAGGTCGAAAGAGAAAGGCAAGAAGAAGGACAAGAAATCTAAATTGAAATCAGAGGGGAGATTAAAGTCTCTTGGCAAGAAGTCCAAGGTGAAGTGTTGGAACTGTGGGCAACCTGGTCATGTCCGAAAGGATTGTAAAGAGGACAAGAAGAAGAAGAAGTATTCTTCTGACAATGATTCCTCTCATAGTGATGTAGACACTTTCATAGCAGCCTTGGCTACGCAGGCATCAGATGATGTCTGGCTGATTGATTCTAGAGCATCTTTCCACATGACATCTCATAGAGACTGGTTTACGAAGTATGAAGAATACGATGGTGGAAAGGTGTACTTGGAAAGTGATTCAACTTTGGAAATTGTTGGCCGTGGAAGAGTCAGAATCCAATTCCCTAATGGCCGAGTGAAGGGAATCAATAATGTAATGCATATACTAGGTCTGGATCGAAACTTACTTTCTGTAAGTATGCTAAATGATATTGGAGTGCAAGTCACGTTCTCTAGAAATGGCTGCAAGATGACCAGAGGCTCAATGGTGCTAGCAAGGGGTGCTCATACTGGTACCTTGTACAAGCTAGATGCACATGTTGTTCAATGTAACAATGTCTCTGTAAAGTCACAGAAGGCTACTCATGGAAGAATAGAGGGAAATGTTCCTAATTGTGTAAACTCTATGGAAGTTAAACTTCTAGCAGAAAAGACTATGCTCTACGGCATCATAGGCTAGAGCCACCTTGGAGAAAGGTTTAAAACCTTGAAGAACAAAAACCTGGTTAAGGGGGCTTGAAGATTGTAACCTTGATTTTGAATTATGTGAACACTGTATATATGGAAAACAGCACCGTGTTTTATTTTATTCCAGTCCTCATAAATCTTCTGGTTTGCTAGATTATATTCATTCTGATGTATTTGGTCCTATGAATGTTCCTTCTCTGTCTAATTCAAGGTACTATGTATCATTCATTGATGATTATTCGAGAAGAACATTCATTTATTTTTTGAAAAGTAAATCAGAAGTATTGATCGGTTTAAGAATTTAAGAACCTTGTAGAAAATCAAAATGGAAGAAAAATTAAATGCTTAAGGACTGATAATGGTGGTGAATTTTGTTCTAATGATTTGAGAAATTGTAAAGACCATGGGATTAAAAGACATAGAATACACCTTATACTCCACCAGTGAGAATGGAGTTGCAGAAAGGTTCAATAGGACATGATGGAGAGAACACGAAGTATGCTGAGTAGTGTTGGCTTGGAGGAGAAATTAAGGCTGAGGCTGTTGCTACTACATGTTACTTGATAAATCGTTCTCCAAATTCTACTCTTGTTAAGAAAACACTTTGGAAGCGTGAAAGTCGGTAGAAGCCCTCTTTAAGACATATTCATGTTTTTGAGCTGTGAGGCATATGCATATGTGTCATATGAGAAAAGCTTTATCAAATGTATTTTTATTGGCTATAGTGTTGGTATAAAGGATACAAGCTTTGGAATCGATCTGAGAAGGTTGTATACAACAAAAGTGTAATCTTTCATGGTTGAAGCCTTCTACCTTGATTTCTGGTAGGAGACAAAGTGAGAACACAATAAGGATGTAGTTGAAATTCCTCCTACACGGATAAAGAGGAATTGAAAATTTAAAATGTACCTGGCCGAGGAGAGCTCAAGTAGTTCAAGAAAGTTAGAAGAAGAAGAGAACCTAAGCCTCAGCAAAGTGAGGGAGGATCAATCAGTGAAAGAAAACAACACGATGGGTATGGGTTCTCTTTGATAGATTCTACTTGTGCCTATGCTTTGTGTCTGCACCCTGAGCCTAGGGCTGTGAAAGAGGCATTTAGAATGTATGATTCGGACTCTTGGTTGGAAGCCATGAATGAAGAAATGGCATCATTAGAAAGAATGAAACTTGGAGTTTGTGCCCTTGCCTAAAGCGAGAAAAGTTGTTGGCTGCAAATGGGTATTTAAAAAGAAAATGGTCTGGATGGTAGTGTGGAAAAATATAAGGCGAGGTTGGTTGTGAAGGGTTATTCCAGGTAGAGGGAATTGATTATGGGAAATTTTTCTCCTATAGCTAAGCTGACATCTATCAGATTTCTTTTGTCACTTGCAGTGTGTATGAATTAGAAATTGAACAGGATGGATGTAGAAGACAACATTTCTTCATGGTGATCTTGAAGAAGAAATTTATATGTCTGAGCACTTTGTGGAGAAAGGTAAAGAGAAACTGGTTTGCAAGTTAAAGAAGTCTCTATATGGGTTAAAACAGTCACCTAGAATGTGGTACCAAAAATTTGATACTTTTGTATTGTCTTTGGGATTTGTAAGAGAAAAATCTGATCATTGTGTCTATTACAAAGCTGAAAGTGATCAAGTTCTTATTATTGCTCTCTATGTTGATGATATGTTGTTCATAGGCAATAGTAAGTTGGTGATTTCTGATCTTAAGTCTCAGTTGTTTGCTAAGTTCGAAATGAAAGATCTTGGTGCAGCAAGGTATATTCTAGGGATGAAGATAACCAGGGACAAGAATAGTAGAAAACTTTGGCTCAGTCAGAGTAAGCATATCAAGACTGTTCTAGAGAGATTTTGCATGAATGATTGCAAGCAGCTAGTTGTTCTAGTCTTACAGGGAGCGAAGCTATCTGTTGAGGACTATCCAAAATCTCCAACTGAGATGGAGGACATGACCAGTGTACCCTATGCTAGTGTGGATGGTAGTCTTATGTATGCAATGGTCTGTACTAGGCCAGACTTTGCCCAAGCAGTGGGAGTTCTTAGTTGGTTTATGGCTAATCCTGGAAGGACACATTGGGATGCTGTAAAGAGAGTTTTAAGATATTTGAAGGGCACTTTAGAATATGCTTTGTGTTACCATGGGAACTTGGTTGAATCACAGAGGACTCTCAGTATTCAAGGCTATGTGGATTATGATTGGGAAGGGGACATTGGCAGAAGGAGGTCCACCAGTGGATATACTTTCATGTTGAATGGTGGTGCAATGAGCTGGATGAGTAAGCGGCAGGTTGTAGTTGCTTTGTCCACTACGGAGGCCGAATACATGGTAGCTACACATGCTTGTAAAGAAGCAGTTTGGTTAAAATGTTAGTGTTCTAACATTGGTTTTGATGCAGGGAAAATAACTATTTTTTGTGACAGTCAGAGTGTAATTTGTCTGGCAAAGAATCCTACTTTCCATGCTAGGACAAAACATATAGATGTACAGTACCACTTTGTACGATATATGGTAGAGGATGGAAAGGTCAGTTTGGAAAAAATTGATACTCTGGAGAATGTTGCAGATGCATTGACAAAGATAGTGAGCACAGACAAGTTTAGGTGGTGTGCTAGTTCAATGGGCCTTAGTGCCTATGATTTTCAATAGTTTTGTTGTGCTTTGGAGGTGCCTATGTGATCTTGGTCAAGTGGGAGATTGTTAGAAATATGTGCCTCAATTCCATAGGCTGAAACCTCTGAAAGGGAAAAGTTGGTGTGACATCTTTTGTGTATGGCCGACTAGCAGCTAAAACCTTGTTGAAATTACTCAGGTCACTGTGACCTTGCTTCAGTCTCACCAAAGGAGCCTATCGTTGTGACATTTCATTTAGGATAACCTCTCACCACCCGTGGAGACCTCTTGTCGACTGTTGGCATTTATCGGATATCAGGGAGACTCTTGGGTGTTCGCTATGAGCTCTCAGTGATATGGATGTCTCGCCGACAACATTTTCTATTGAAGTCTTTGGAGAGAGTCTTGGGTGTTTGGTAAGAAGTCTTACGGATATGGATGTCTCACCGATAGCTTTATCCTGGGGACATCGGTATGACTTGAACACTCAGGAAAAAACTCTTGGTGACAGTTGGTGTGTCTCACCGACGGTATACACTCGGAGCAGCACAAAGGTCTCGGTGTGAGGTCTTAGCGATGGACAAAAGTCTTGTCGACTGTTGTTTGGAGCTCGATATGACTTCTGAGCATTCAGAGTAACGTCTCAGCAATAGTGGTATGTCTTGCCGAATGTTGAATGTTTCGGTATAACCCTTAATGACTCAGTGTGATCTCTCAGTGAAGGACGATAGTCTTGCCGACTGGTGAAAACTTTGGATACTTAGTGAACATTGGTGTGATGTCTTGGCAAAAGATGATTGTCTCATCGAATGGAAAACTCACGTCTGTGTGACTTTGAAGCTTTGGTATGATGTTTCACCGATAGCGATAAGTCTTGGTGATAGTGATACATGTGATGATCATCGGTATGAGGTCTTGGCGACATGGTGAAGTTTGAGCGATAGCTCTCTGGACTTGATGTAACATCTTGGCGATAAGGATGACTCTTGGCGACATCGATGGTGAAGCCTTTGGGCATCGGGGAGACTCCTTGTGTCTCACCGACATGCCAACACAGGTTGATCGCTTTGACCGAGAGAAGACCATCCTACGTGGTGAATCAATAGCCAATCAGAGGAGCTGAATGGGAACTGCTAGCAGTTGGACTGTTGTGGCTATTACTGAGAGGAAGCTCAACAGATAGGGATGACATGGATATACTCTGTGATTGCAGATTGTGATGGGTTCGATGGATCGATGGATTGCTATGTGACTATAAGATCAGTGGATGAATTCTATTCTATGAAGACTATAATGTGAATGTTCTGTAACAAGGTTGTTCATGGTGAATGCTACTGAAATACGACATTAGAAAGATACTCTGATATTTGTATGTAATCTCCATTACTATAATACAAAGTGATTTCTCTTGGTGTGGTGGGTTTTTCTCCTGTAAGGGTTTTCCCACGTATATCTGGTGTTCATATGTGTTTTTCAAATACTCTATTTCTGTTATTGCTTTCAAGTGCATCTTAATTCGATTGTAATTGTAAAAATTTAAAAGGTATCTCTGCATTCTTCCCTGAGGTATTGACGTTAGGAGAGTTGCTTCTGCATCTAGCTTTCCTTACAGAAATGAGGTATGCATGCTATGATCCATAGCGGGTTGATTATCAACACTATTAGAAAGAGAGTTAGAAAAACCAAGATTCATGGAAAATGGTGTATCAATGGATGACATGAGTCTCAAACTACATTGTTGTGCCTATAGCACACACACCCCATTCAAAATGGGGACCCTCTCTTTTTTGATTTTATTAGGTCACTTTTTCCTTTGCCTCATTTTGCGTACCCCCTATTTTGGAGTCCTGAGTGGTAAAGGAGTCCTAAGGCTACCATCTTGAGTTGACCAAGTTTCACCACCTTTGATATTTTCAAGTCTTTGGCCTTCACAGGGTTCCCATGGCAGTTTTCCTTGAATCCTCAAAACTGTCTTCTTTTGTTCATTGCAGGTCTGCCCATGTGGGCCACCTTTGGTGGAATTCTACCCTATCATCACTGTTCCTTGTGGTGGTTGAGTCGGCACATCCACCCTCACCATGGGATTTGTAGCCTCCATTGTCATTTCTTTCACTGACCCACGAAACAACAAACACCTAGCTGTCACTCGCCTTGCGAGCTCCGCTGTTCCCGCCCTTGGCCATTTCAAACTTCGTGTGCACCAACTATGCCTACCATTGTACTGGCATTTACTTTAGGAATTTAATGGCTGAAATTCTATAAATAGCAAGAATTGACAATTCATTTTCATCGATATTCTTTCTGAAACTTATCAGAGCTCCTCCTGCTTCCACCGCCTCCATGCCTGTAAGATCTCGTTGTCGTTCGACCATCACAATCTTTAGTTTCTTTGTGAGTTCTTGTAGGTTTTCTAGGTATGTTTCCCCCAGCCATTCATGTCATATGCTTTTCATTTATTTTCATGAAGTTGTTAAATTCTTGATAAGGAAAACCCTAAAACTAGCTAGAAAATCCCATTCGACACAAAACCCATGTTTTAAAAATTGAAAATCCTTCAAAAATTGGTTTTTTGGGGCTATACGAAACCTAACACCATGACCGTTGTTCTTGACTAGGGTCGTCAAGCCCTTGCATCCTGCAAGACCATTGTAACCATTACCTTGGCACACCAAACTCCAAGCTGCAGTCGTCACCTTCCTCAAGCCCGTGCATGCAGGTGAACGCCACCTCCTTGTCGTCACCATTTATTTCAGGAATTTAATGGCTGAAAGTCTATAAATAGCGAGAATTGACAATTCATTTTCACCGATATTCTTGTTGAAACTTATTAGAGCTCCTCTTGCTTCCGCCGCCTCCATGCCTGTAAGATCCCATTGTCATTCGACCATCACAATCTTCAGTTTCTTTGTGAGTTCTTGCAGGTTTTCCAGGTATGTTTCCCCCCGCCATTCATGTCATATGCTTTTCATTTATTTTCATGAAGTTAAATTCTTGATAAGGAAAACCCTAAAACTAGCTAGAAAATCCCATTTGACACAAAACCCATGTTTTAAAAATTGAAAATACTTCAAAAATCGGTCTATTGGGGCCATGCAAAACCTAATGCCATGGCTGTCGTTCTTGACCAGGGTCATCAAGCCCTTGCATCCTGCAAGACCATTGCAACCATTACCTTGGCACACCAAACTCCAAGCTGCAGTCGTCACCTTCCTCAGGCTCGTGCATGCAGGTAAACGCCACCTCCTTGTCATCGCCATTTATTTCAAGAATTTAATGGCTGAAAGTCTATAAATAGCAAGAATTGACAATTCATTTTCACCAATATTCTTGTTGAAACTTATCAGAGCTCCTCCTGCTTCCGCCGCCTCCATGCCCATAAGATCCCATTGTCGTTCGACCATCACAGTCTTCAGTTTCTTTGTGAGTTCTTGCAGGTTTTCTGGGTATGTTTCCCCCCACCATTCATGTCATATGCTTTTCATTTATTTTCATGAAGTTGTTAAATTCTTGATAAGGAAAACCCTAAAACTAGCTAGAAAATCCCATTTGACACAAAACCCATGTTTTAAAAATTGAAAATCCTTCAAAAATCGGTCTGTTGGGGCCGTGCAAAACCTAACACCATGACCGTCATTCTTGGCTAGGGTCATCAAGCCCTTGTATCCTACAAGACCATCGCAACCGTTACCTTGGCACACCGAACTCCAAGCTACAGTCGTCACCTTCCTCAGGCCCGTGCATGTAGGTGAACGCCACCTCCTTATCATCGCCATTTCACTTAATGAGAATTCTAAGCTAAATGGATATCTTCATAACCCCACGGGTCCACAAGTGAGAGTTTTCATGTGCAGGTGGCACCTTTCCTCTTGTCATTCCATAATTGTTATCTAACACTAGCCTTCCATCGTCCGGGTTCTGTGGGAGCCTTGTCCATTGCTGCTGTCATCAATTTAAAATTTTCACACATGCCATTTGATCTGAGTTTCCACTATTGTTTCACCGCCATTCCATGATCATCCCTAAATGGCAAGGCCCTTGGTTCCTCCTGTTGGGAGGCCCCTGTGTCATCTGTTTCCATTCAATCTTTCTGAGCAAAACATCTAAGTGTGAGCCCTTTGTGGGATGCCATTTTTGGACTTTTGTCCATGGGCCGCATATATCCTTTTTTGTGATCAATGGCTATGGTGTCCCATCCATTCACCTTGCAAGCTCCGCATTGACTACATCCATTTGATCCTCGAGAATGAAACAACCAAGTATGTTATTTGTGGACCTTCCATCACAAGTCGTCGTCACCATATGACCACTGTTGCAAAAAGTCGATGATCTTTGTCCTTCCACCTTGCAGGCCCCGACGCCAACTTTTCCCTGAGTCTTCATCAAAATCACTAAGTAAAGTTGCATGTAGGTAGTTTATTGTGGGTGGCCGCCTACAAGCCGCCATCCTATTTTCACCGTCTTAAACAACCAAGTCGAGCCTACCTTCCACCATGCAAAACCTGCCCCTTCTACTACCGTCCGACTAATTGCAAGTGAATAACACATGCCAATGCCTTGTGTGGGCTCGATGGTGTAGACCGCCACTTGCAGGCTGTTGTCTCGTCTTCACCATCTCAAAGCGGTCACCACCCAACGTCCTCCCATGGGTCCCTTCCCACATCTATTTGAATGACTTAAACTTTAAAGATTGACTGATGCTGCCCTTCGTGATTGTGGGCCCCACATTTTTGGATGTTGTCTACGGGATTCCACCTCGCCAATGCTATTTCAAATGGCCAAGCTCCTAAACAACTGAGACATCACATGCACCTACAACCTCTAGGCCTGCATGCCAAAATGATTAATCTAGCACTTCAAAGACCTCAAGGACAATCAAACCCCACACATCTAAATGACCTAATTCCTTGGTGGACCCACATTATGATGCAAAATGTTGATGCGAGCTTTCACATGTGGGTCACCGTGCCCTCTTTTCCGTCTGCCAGTAGCTTCCTCCAAAATGACTGCCAGCCCAGGGAAACCTACATCCCTGGGCCCACATTGTTTTGTCTTCCCTGAATGAAAGGTAAATGATGATTTGTGATGAATGTTATGATCCTTAAAAGATGAACTACTTGGTCTAACATCAATTTTGTAGGATTTTGCTAACTTTCCCCTTGTTTTACATATGAATGTGCTTACTACACCTTTGCTTGTAGGATTTATGGAATTAGCTGCAGGACCATCAAGGGCATGTGTAGAGAAGGGAAAAGGGAAGAAGACCACCAAAGTGTCAAGGTGGAAGGAAGACAAGGATCAAATGAAGTACAAATTACATGGAGTGGTCACCTCCAAGGTTACCACTAAGTGGGATACTGTCGCAGACACCAACCTGGGACAAATTGATTTAGATGAATTCAAACAAAGGGTCATCATCAATTCCACTATAGAGAATGCAAAGAAGATTAGGAAGAGTGGTTTGGACAAGGCATATGGTTTCCCACCCACTCTTATGGCTCCAGACCTAGTGATGGCTTGCAGAGAATCCTATCAAGAAAATACCAAAAGAATCATTGATTGTGACGGTAAAGTGTTGGCTGACCTATCTACCAAGTCCATAGGAAGAACGTTCCATATTCCCACCTTTGATCTTATGGAAAAAACAACCAAGGAATATGAAAAGGCATGTGGAAGGTCGACCCCTTAAGATGCAAGAAGCTAATCAATTAATACTGGCTAAAAGAGAAGAGGTGCAGTGCAAAAAATGTGCCCCAAGAACTATTCAGGAGTGATTTCTATGGGGATTACCATGACTTGGTGAATTTGTTAAGTAGGTTCATGGTAATACTAACTGTAGCCTACTTCTAGGACTAGATGTTCTATTTCATAGAATAAATCATCTGGGGAAAGACCAAGTTCAACTAGGTAGGGATGAGCAGTAACACCTTGTATGAGCAGTTTATAGCAGTCAAGAATGCCTCTTGATTTTACATGACTTCATATTTGGTCTACCTTCTAGCTGATCTCGTTCCATATAGAGGTCTATTTGTGGCATAGAGCCCAACTTCAGGAGGAGGGCTAAAGGTATATGATAGGCATCCCCAACTCCAATACTGAAACTTTAAGAAGGACTACTTCCGAGTAAATGATGCCTTTATTGGGCACATCATCAGACTCCTCGAAGGGGATTTTGAGAGGAGAGTTACTCATAGCACCTAGGCATTGATTCATTGATTTGGGTTTCTATTCATACAATTCCCTAAATTCACTTATATTAGGATAGAGGGCTTCTCCTAGAGGCTATATAAGCTACCCTAGTATCCAAATGATCAGTTGATCTTGCTAGAGATCTCTAGGTAGCTGGAGCATGCACATAAATTTCTAAGTGACAAACACAGGCCAGGAATCTCCTATCCTCTCTCTTTTGGCCAAGGAATGTATGCTCTTCTCGCATCTCAATGTGCAGAGTATTCTGAGAAGGAGATCATAGAATATAACTTGGAGCTTAACATGTCTCAGCCAAGAATGGATCCGTATGGAAAATTAAAGATGGTTGGGAAAGAATATGCCCACTTGCACAATTTTGAAGATGTCTAGGCTAACTGCAGAGATGTCAAGGAGGTACACATGAGACACTATATGCGTATGACTGCCTAATTTGTCAAGATAGTCAAACTGTTCCCAGTCCTAGACTAAATTATGGGGGATGAAAACACTATTATAGATCCAAGGTTTGATGATGTAGCCAACCTCTCATTGCCCTTAATTGATTGGGATGAAGAAGAGGTCAATGACCTCAATACCCTGAAAAATCCAATAGAGAATAGGAAAAATAAATGGATAGATGCACATATCACACAGTTGAATCTCCAAGGAGCTACCTTGACATATGGCAAGCTCAAAGATGAGCTCAAGAGAAAAACCGACAGTGGGACTGCTATTGCCCCAACTGAAGAAGATCCAAAATCTCCTCTGACCACTAGGTCAAAGAAAAGAAAGAAGGTAGTTGAGTGCCAACCAAAACAAAATTTATATTCAAGAAAGGATTTAGAGGGTGAGACCTCCAAGAAAGCCAATAAATCAAGTGAATTCACTAAGATTCCCATGATCTAAGAGGGCCCCTTGTAGGAAGGAGAGGAAGAAGAGTTCAAGAAACTAAAGTCTCCACCTACTACCTCTACTTTTTCTGCCACCACCACTACTACTGCTATCACTCCTCCACTAGCATCTCAAGCACTACTCGCTTCCTCTCTACCTACAATGGACATCTCAGTTCACCTTGCCTCCACCTCAACTACTACACCCATTACAGTGAGGGATTCTTCTTCTACCACCACTTCTCCACTCTCATCATACTCCATGTCTCCATCAAATACTCTTCCCTTATCCTCTACAACAAAAATTTCCACTCTCACTCTTCCAAAAGATTTTTCTCAGCAAATGCAGAATATACCTATGGAGCTCTCTAGAGTATTGATGAACCCTATAGTATAGGATACCTTAGCTCAAGTTGTTTCTAGCCTCCCTATCCCTCCTCCAATAGAACCACCCAAAATGGAGGAAACAATGCAAACCTCGGAAGAGCTAGAAAGATAAGAGAGGAAGGAAATAAAAGAAACGGATGAAGAATCTAAGGATGACTACCATGAGCATCCAGAGCATCAACACTTGGTAATCGATGAGGTAGTGCATGAAGAAAAAGGATGAAAATCCTTTGAAGAAGATGTTAAAGACCTAGGTGAAAAATACATAGTGTAATCTTCTAATCAAGAACTTGAGGAAGAATTGGCTCAACAATTCAAGGACATTGGAGAGGAAGTTGAGAGGCAGTCCTTTGAGGAAAAGAAATAAACCAATGAAGAGATGGAGGTATCCACAGAGCCTCCAACCAAGGAACAAGAAAAAATCCCTGGTCATGATGAAGAGATGCCTCCCACAAGAGAAGAAGAAAAGAAATAGGATAAAGCTAAAGAAGAAGATAAGCATAAAGAAGAGGCTTAAACAAAGAAAATCCCAGTGGTAGAGCACCACACAGAGCATGGGAAAGAAGAAGAAGAAAGGGCATACAAAGGGGAAGATAGCCCCAAAGGAAACATAGTGACTACTAAGTCACAAGGAAAAAAGGATATATTCACCTGTGACTCGGATGAAGGAGAGGAGAAAAGAAAATAGGAGGTCTTGGGTCATGAAGAAAGGGAGATCCAACATGCATGATAGGAGGAAGGTGATCATGAATCATGGAAAGAGGGATCTCAAATGCCCGAATGGCTGGAGAAAAAATTACAGAAGACCCCTACCCTTATGGATCCCAAAGAGAGGCTAGAAGCCATGCTAGCATGATCTCAAATATGATCGAAGAAGGAAAAGAAGCCAAGGGTCCTATCCCATATCACTATGGATGCATCAGGATCAAGGATAGTTCAAATTGCTACCCTTGTAATGGCTAAAGGAGTGGGAGTTAGCTATAGCATCTCCACCATTGATCTGGGAACAACCACAAGGGAGCAGAAGATCGATCATCTCCAGGGATTCATTTCTACCATCGTGCACTAGATGAACAAGAACCAATCTTCCAAGGGGGAATTAAAGCAACATGTGGTAGACCTCACTGCATACATTCAATAATGGTCTTCTGCTAAGGAACTACCCACAACTTCATCGGCCCCACCATTGCTACTATCCAAGGAGTACATAAGCAAACTTGAAAGGAGAAAGAATTGGACTAAGGCCACTAAAGACTAGTTCTATTGAGTAATTTACAATAGTGATATTGGTATTGGTCATGTTTTCTGAACAACAAACAAGTTTTGAGAAGTGCAAAAGCATCTAGAAGGCATAGAGAAATTATGTACTGACTTCCCGGAACTATATAGGATGGTACGTACCTAAACTCAAGGCTATCCTCAAGATGCCCAAGAAAACTTGGGAAAAGGAACTAGCCCTAGCAAAGGATGGCCATTGGCTCTTTGGGACATGCAAATTAGGCCTAGATCACAGAAAATAAGTCTTGGAGTGGGTGCTCCATGAAGTGGAGCTCGACCTAGATTGGGTCAATGAACATTGGCTAGCTTGTGAAGAATACCTAAAGCTCATGACAGATTACGACATGTCTTTCGTCAAGCTAGACCCAGAGAAGATAAGGTAACATTTTCATAAGAAGATGGAGAACAAGGCTACATATTCACTAACACTAGATTTTATGGATTTTTCCACCCGAGCCTTCACCCAATTCGAGCAAGTGATCAACAATACGCTAAAGAGTAACAAGGATTGGGAGTTGATTACCAATAGATCCAGAAAGTTGAACCTCTAGGTGCTCCAATCCAACATAATGGAATGGAACAAACTTCAGGTGTTGATCGACAAATTCATGGGGTATGCCGCAGTGAAAAAGAAAGAAGGAAAGCCAGCTATTGATGATGAGTTCCTCACTGTGTAGCTGCAACAAAGGGCAATCAACTAGAAGACAAAGTGCTACAGTACCAAGCACTAGAGGACAAAATAGGCTAGGAGACAAGAATGCAATTTTAAATTGGAAAATATTGGAGGTAGGTTAAACCTTAATTTGTAGTGAATCTTGGCCTCACAATGAGATTAAATCTTGGCCATCATTTTTCCTTTTGAAAACTATAAATAGGGGCTCTCCTCTCATTTTCAAGAGAGAGTTCAGTTGTTGAAAAGACATGCTACTAAAATTCTAATAGAAATTCATTGATTTTGGTGGATTCTTGAGTTTCCTTCATGTTTCATGATTCTTCTCCTCATAGTTAATAGATTTGAGTAGATTTACTTTGTTGTTCTATGTGTTTTACATGCTTTAGTGGATTAGTTAGTGTTGTTCATTGATGTTGAAAAATCTGCTATGTTGATGCCCTTCCTTGTTCATGCTTTTTGTTGTTTATTGATGATAAATAGTAGTGTAAAGCTAGTCTAAACATGAATTGATTGTTGTACTCAAATTTCATTTTTTATTCACGCTCCATGGTGAATGAATAGTTGAGAATCTGTAGACCTTAGAAGATTGCACTAGTTTCATGAGACTGTTAGATGATTTGGTTAAGTGGAACTTAGTTTTAGGAAGGTTGTCCACTATAGTATCCTCCATTATCACTGTTCATTAGTAGTTTCAGGTCTAGGAACTTCCTTCTTTCCCTTCCCTTTTGACCTTTCTTTTAAATAGTGATTTAGGCAAAGTTCAAGCATCATTGTAAAGCCAAATCTGATGATGAAAGTGGAGTTTTAGACTATTGTTTTGAACTTGCAGAAATTGCACACCAAATCCAATACCTCAAGAACTCCATTCAAGGAACCAAAATCTTTCCAACTTAACATACATAAGGCTTCCCTATGATTACCAACAAATCACATCAACCAACTGAGACATTCCAAGCAAGTCATGACCTAACACCCAAGAGACCTTGGGGTAGTTTTCTGCAACATGTTTGTAGAAGATTTCCTTTCAAGAGAGGTGATTCACTTATGCATTACCTATGTTGAGATGTGAAAAAACACACATCAACATAACTGGCACTAGAGAGAAGGGCTTCCTTGCATTAAGATGGATCGAATTAGTTCATTTTCCCTTGAAAGATTTCATAGAGTTTTAAGATCCACACAAGATAAAGGGGAATTCCAAGAGCTGCAACCCCCTACCAAGGCTAAGAGAGATAAAAGAGGGGAAGCCACTTCATCATTTTCATCTACTCCACTCACTTCACTTCCATTCTCACCTCCTTCCTTCGTTCATCCTCCCCACACTCATCCTTCCTCTCCCACAACCACTTCCTCCATTCAACCATTCCAAACTTCCTTCCAGCCATTCACTTCCCACAGCCAGGGCACTGCCCCTATCCCTGCCATTTAGGTCCAAGGTGTAGTCCCAACTGTTGCTGCCCCTACACAGCCCCATGTTACTATTACAAAACAAATACAACCTCCACCGCCCCTCACGGATTGGTTGGGAAATAATCCTTCTCTGCTGTCCTTCAATGATTACCATGACATGCTGAAGAACCTGGAAGGATTTTGCATGAAGTTTAATCCTCATGACGCATAGAGGACAACAAAACAACACATTAAAATATTCCAAAAAACATTGAAAGATATGAAAATAAATCACAAGGACGTGGCTTGTCGACTCTTCTATTATTCCTTGGGGGAAGAGGCCTTTTATTGATACATTAACTTGCCAATGGGATCCATCAATACTTGGGACATCTTGAAGAATGCATTATTGTAGAAGTACAAGATCCTAATTAGCCCCTAACAGTTATATCAACAATTCATGTCCATTCATAGGGAGGTCAATAAACCAATCAGCTCTTTCAATGATCGGTTTCACCGGGAATTCATGAGATTATAGGCTCCATATGTGTTTAATGATGTTGCAGCCTTTCTAGTTTATTATGCTTCCCTAGACAACCTTACTACTGCATTGGTGAAAAGAATACGACCACTACCTGCCAGGTTGGTGGATGCCTATGTTGAGGCAGTCATAGCCAACACTAACTTGGGGAAAAATATTTTTGGTCTATTGCCTTCCTTGGGACAGGTTGCTCATCCCATGCAAATTCAAGGGCTTACCCAAGCTTTAGCACATCAGATGCCTCTCATGAACCAAGTTCCACAGCTGTCCATATTTCCTCATCCAGGACCACCAATGAGTCAGGCAACCCCAATTCCTCACTACTTGTAGCCACAGTAGCAACATGTCTATCCTCAGTAGTCTCAAGTACCTGCATACCTACAAGGGCTTGAATTCCTACAAGCGCAACAAAACCAACCAATGGTGTATCTAGTTTTCCTCCATAACCAAGCACCACAACCGAGTAATATAGAGAAGGATCAGCTAGATGAACTAAAAAAGATGATCAGTAAAATGTCCATAGAAATGACACACTTGAGAAATCAAAATAACCAGTTGCAAGCTTCTCAACACAAAATCCAGGGCAACCTCAACCGAGATAATAGAGATAACTGAGATGAAAGTACCTCATCCAAGCATAATTATGAATATGGACAGAACTCCAATCAAAACTTTGAAAGGAGAACTTCACAAAGGTAGAATCAAACATGTAATACAAGGCCAAATAGCAGAGGTGTTCCCACCCTTCTTGACCAACCAACTAACATAGATAAAATGACAAGTGGGGTGTACTTAGAAGATGCAGCTTTTTCTGGATGGTGTAAGATCCATAAAGAAAATAGGCACTCTAAGTTGGATTGTCCTGAGTTCCAAACAGTTGTAGAGATGTTTCAAGTGGAAGTCCATAATTCTATTGATAGTGTAGGGCTTCCGAGACATAGTTCCATCGAAACCATATGACTCTTCTATGCTCGTGGTCAATCAAGCTCCATTCCCGTGAAGTGAGAGCAATGCACTCAGAAATGGGACCACTTCCCCAAAGAATGAAGAAGCAAAAGAGGTAAGTAACAAAGAAAATTTGTCTTATCTTTTTACTCTAGTAGACAATTTTCCAATAGATGAAAAAGAGTCATGTGAGGATGAAGTTCAAATGTTTTACCAAAGATTGACCCCATATAACTTAAGAAGTAGGCAAATAGGACCTTTTACAACCTCCACTCCACCTAATAACTTCAACACCCCACCTGATCCAAACACTAGAAACAGTCCAAGCTACTCCCATGTGCCCACTCAATACTTTAACAAAAACAAACAACCAAATCAAATGCAAAACTAGTCTGCTGGCTCTTCCCAAGACAAATCCTTTGAGGCTGAAATTGAACAAATGGGAAAATATGTCACTAAAGAATTCAAGAAGGTTAAAATAATTTTGTCTACCTTTGAATTGCTTAAGGTCCCTACCGTTAGGAATGCTTTCTTTAGAATGATCAATGGGACTGCCTCTTCCAAGTTAATACAAGAAATACCCATTGTCGAACCCCAATCCTAATACCTGCAAAACAACATAAACAAACACATTAGATGGTGAAATGCAAGCAAGAACAACGATTCCCCATGGAATCCATTTACAAAGTTCAAATTAGGAAAAGAAATGAAGAATACAATGAAATGTCAATAAAAGAGATTGAATCCTAATTAAACTAGCAAACTCATGATCCCATGGGGGAATTGGTGCCAATTTGATGTGAAAATTGGCCCTTTTCCAATTCCTATGATGCAAGATTGATGTGTGATGATAATTGATCCACTTTTTTGATGCTTGAAGAGTGCTCCAATGGAAAAATATGCATAACCTAGCTAAGATTCAATGATAATGTATGGAATTTTCCAATGATTTGAGCATAGTAAGTTTACTCAAATTGTGGATGCCAAAATGAAGAGATTAGCCTCTTATTTATAGATTGATAAGTTGAAAGCATGCCCAAAATAGAGCAATGTGGGACTAAGAATTAGCCAATGGAAAAGTGCCACTTGTCAACTTGTGTGGATGGAGGATGTGCAAGTTTTGATGATTGTGCCAATAAATGCATATTTTTGAATTTTGAATTTGTTGAAATGACATGCAAGAGGGAAGAAAGAATGCATTGAATACCACTTGGCTCAAGGAAAAGGACATGTAAGATGGAGTTAATGCCTTGTTGGAAGGACTTATCCCACTTGGAATTTGAATTCAAATTTGAAGAATATTCCAAAAAGATGCTTTGTTGAAGAAAATAGAGATTTAAATATTGAGAGAGAATGACTTAATTAGATAACTGATTTATTTAATTAAGAGAGGAAATAATGATGAATTTAATCAGATAAGGATATTTGATTAAATGGTTAGACCGAAGGATGATTCAAGATGAAATGATGTTAGTGACTAGGATCAGATGCACAATGTCAATCGGTACATTTTACGTGTCTACATTTTGCCCCTCTTTGAAACAATGCACTCATTGCATTGGTTCAAAGAATAAATGATCTTAATCAAAGCCAAAAAAAACTTGTTTTCAACATCTTTCCCAAGTGTTGCCTAGTGAGAGAAAACATGCCAATATATTGCCCCCTCGAGAGATTGGACAAAAATTTCAATTTTTGGGGAATCTTGTGAAAAAAAGAGGGTAAGATGCCTGACAGGTCCAAAAAGGCTCTAGGAGGCCAAAAACATGTCTAAACACAATAAAACGATGTAAAACAGGCCTCAATTGGATAAAAATAGGTTCAAGGGTCCAAAACCCTAGCAGGATAGCCAAACAGGGTCAAAAAACCCTAATTTTTAAGGTTAAAATGGCCATGAGGGGTCACTTTCAAGTCAGTTTCACACCCATCCTTTTAGCAATTCAGCAATTTGAGCTCTGACCTCCTGAAAATATGGCACAGTGACAGCTCCTAATGCACATTTTTTAGCGAGTTTGGACATACCAGTAACCACCCAACATTGGGGCACCGGTAAGTAATCCTTACTTGAGCTTTACTTCTCATTTTTCGTGTTCGTTTAATGCATTTAAATTTAGTTCTTTTGTAGCGGCACTATATAGCACCACTCGATAGCCAAACTAGGCTGCTATTGACAAATTGCACTGTGGTGGTGGAGTTTGGTGTTTGGTTTCAAGCTTCAAACTCTGATGCTGATACCTTGGCTAGTGGGGTCATTTTCAAAGTGCGATGCGGCGGTGCCATTTTAGATAGGAATCTTTGCAAACTGCACTGCTTTGAAGAAAAGTGCACCGTGATGATGCTTTTTTGGAGTTTAACCCTCTAGTGTCATGGTTTGGAATTTTCAAACTGCAACGTGGTGGTGCCATTTTAGATAGGAATCTTTGCAAACTGCACCGCTTTGAAGAAAAGTGCACCGCGACAGTGCTCTTTTGGAGTTTAACCCTCTAGCGTCGCGGTTTGGAATTTTCAAACTATGACACCTTCATGTGTAGTGACGTTGGGATGATTTCTTGGGCACTAGGAATGAAATTTTTCAAAAAAAATTAACATGGTGACATTTCTTGATGTAGGATGCGGCGAGGGAGTTGTATTCCCGGGAGCACAGATCTCAAGAGATCTTTGGTTACTTGCAGGGCCTCAGTGACAAGGACTAGGAGTGATTACAGGTCATGGGGCTGTGGCACATTGCATACGCAGTGCCCATACGTACCCATCTTGGGATGATGTTCGCACTTGCCGAGAGATGACATAACGAGACCTCGTCCTTCCACCTTCCTACCGGCAAGGCCACCGTCACCCTAGAGGACGTGTGGCGCATCCTGAGATTGCCGATTCATGGTCGACGTGTCATTTTTGATATGGATGCAGGGTGGGATGCTTGCTATTTAGTCCTTGACATAGATGAGCTCATGATTTGTGAGGGCTAGATAGAGCTGGAGTGGCATAGGACACTGACATCACCATTTCGTCTAGTGATCGCAGTGATCATTTCTGGTCTCGTTGCCCCAGACCAATGGGGCTAATACTTTAGTCCAAGCTGGGGACTTTGCTGGGAGTGACTGGTTCATGATAGACCAGTCCATTATGCTTGGGGACCTATTCTTCTTGCCTCTCTTTACAGGCATCTCCATGAGTATGTGTATCATGATGGCAGATCATTGGGGCTGGGTGTTACACTCTTGCACGTATGGGTGTGGGAGCACATTGTCGTTCTTCGTCCATGCGTCGTTCTAGTACCAATGGGGCTTGATGATCCCCTCGTATGGCAATACAAAGGTGGTGTGTCTTTTACACACACTAGTGAGCACAAGATTTCGTACTAGAGGAGGGTCTTAGATGAAATGACAGTGTTTATCTAGCGGCCATACCTTGGTCGGCTCGAATGGGCTGAGGATGTAGAGCAGATTTTCTTTGCCCACCAGGACCACTTCATGCAGGGGCGAGAGCACACCATGGTGAAGAGATGCTTGCTAGGGCATGTGCAGCATCAGTTTCACGAGCCACAAGACCGACTCGATGATGATTATGTGGCCATATTTTTCTACACCACCTCACAGACATCATGGGGGTGATACATTCCTACTTCAAAGGCTATTGTTAGCTTTAGACAGTTGGTGGCCTAGCCATGGGTTTACGATCAGGGACCTGTAGATCCAAGTGTCACACAAGCATTCAGAGATTGGTTTTGGCCTCCCCTACATTTGACAGTTCTAGGAGCAGTTCCCAATTGATGGAGGATGATAGGCAAAGGGGGAGGATGAGGACGGAGAGACGGTGCATGACATGACCAACCGGTCAGGCCTCCAGTTCAACTAGTTCAACTAGGTCAGGTCGATGATCCGATGTCGGATCAGAAGCAGGTTGCAGGCTGGCAGCAGGTTCAGGTAGATGTTCCATCATGAACTAGGGGTGAGGATCAACCTCACATGCAACCCCAGGTGCAGCCCCCACCAGTATAGCCAGCAGGGTAGGTAGACCCTTGGGATACATTGATTGCATAGGTGCAGGCCTAGGTGTAGACCTTGATAGGGGAGAGAGATTAGGAGTGGACCGAGAGGGACCACATCAGGGCCGAGAGGAATCATGCCATACTACAGAGACAGGCTGCAGAGTTACAGGCGGCCGCAGAGATGGGCCGGAGACAACAGTTGGAGAGCATGGCAACCTCCTCTTAGAGCACAGTATCCATTAGGTCTTATAGGGAGGCCATTCGAGAGGTGGATTATTTTGATATGCATTATCATTAGGCCGTACCCAGATCAGGACGGGTCTTGGAGTACTCGCAGCGGACCAGTTACAGACCAGCAAAGGGTCATGGTGATAGAGGCGAGGGTAGTAGACAGGAGGGGTAGGCCTCCTTTTGATCGAGATGATATCATTTTTGGTGTCCTATGGGCTCCTTTTTGATAGCCTGATGGGCCTTTTTTTACTGATTAACATACATGTATAGTGATCCGATTATTTTGTACTATGACAGTTATTCAATGATGATATATATATGAGATGATGATTTTGATGCGATGTGATGTGTATCATTTATTTATGCATTTATGGATGATTCTACTTCTAAATGTTGTGCGATGATGTTATGGTGTTATATGATGTATTTATGGATGCATTTATTTCCAATGATATATGTATTATGTAATGATTATGACTAACAGATCTATATTATGTTGTTGACTTATGATATGCAGATGTATTTGTGTGATGCATAATGATGCTGCAATCTATATGACGATTTATTTATGTTGATGCAAATGATATGACGAAAAAATAATATGGCGATGATCTATGGTGTATATGCAAAACAATATGTGAACTATGCTTATAAAATATTTATGGATGGATGTATGCTTTGCATGTAATGGATTTTGTATGTTCCTATCTATGTTTATAATGATGTGGAATGGTTTATGCAATGAAATACAAAAAATGATTGTGATGCTATTTATGAAATGACATGGATGATTTAATGAATGATATAATGCAATGTAAATGTCATGGTTGTGTTTTATATAATATGTATTGGTGATGATGCAAATGAGATGGTTTTTTAAGATGTTTAGAATAACAAATATATTATCCTAAACATGTGATGTATGTGATGCATTTAATATGATGTGATGTAATATATGAAATGATATGTTAATACAAAGTGATATGATGATGTTTTGTACAAAATGAGCATAATGTGGGAGATGACCTTATGATGTTTATGTGATGTGAATATGCAATGGATTATCTATAATGCTTATGTACCTATTATTATGAGATGTTTATGCAAATGAATGTTATGCAATGGTTTATGTAATGTGATGCAAAAAAGGGATGCAATGTTAATGAGAAAGGGATGTGCTAATTTATGGAAAATGTTTATAATACCATGTTTATATGATGATGGAAATGCAATGCATATGTTCCCTATATGATATGTTGATGCAATATGCTAATGATTTGTGGATGCAGGATCGATGATGATGATTGATGATAACTAACTGTCATAATACCTTGTTAGCGTGATGAGCAAGAAGGGATGAAAAAGAAATACATTTCAACAAGTCATGAGATGATGAATATGCAAAATGATGATGATTTCTTGTCGTGGAATTGGGATTTTCAAAGGGCCAATTTTCTTATGTTTGATGAAACACGTGGTACAATGCATCAAGGTATAGAGAACCAGGATGGCGTTGTACCCAATGTGATGAAATTTGACTTGACAATGAGATAGGAGTATCCTTGTTCACACCTGACATACAAAAACCTTGCTAGGATGCATTTTAGACGTTTCAAACACCTCAGACCAAAACACGAAAAGGTATAACCTTTCAATGCAATAGTCAACAAGTTGCCCAAAACACCCTCCATACATAACTAACAAAGCAAGTATTCACCAAGTTATATTACAAGAACGTCCAACAAGCACGATAGACAAAAGATAATGATCATTGCCCCATTCCTATTTCTCTAAATCCTCTGTTTGGATATCGTCAAGAAGTCCTTGGAATGAGCACAATAAGATAAGTCAAAAGATAAAGATAAAGTAAACAATCAAGCTGATGTTCTTCAATATCGCTAACCAAAAGGGGATGTGTTTTTAAGGATAAGAACCAAAACTATTACCAAAAGATAATGCCCATTACAGGAAGGATGCATCCTAGGACATGTTAGTGGATGGTGGCATGTCATTTCATTTATCCTAAGTGTTCTTTCAAATGATAGATATGGGACTAATTGGATGATGGGCTATCAACACAAAGAATTGACCAACTTGTTTACGTACTAACTTAAACCTGAGACTTGATGTTTTTGAGATTTCACTTTTAACCTAGTAGACTTGTTTCTAACTATTTCACCAAAGGTTGAGGATCATGATTAGTTTATTATGTATGGTGATTGATTATTGTGGGTGCAAGCGAGATGAGATGGATGGATTTTTTCAAATATTTGGATGTTTTTTGGAGTTTTGCAATGTTTTGAGGCTATTTTTGGTATTTTTTGAGATTTTCAAATGTTTTGTTTTTTTATTTTCCAATTTTTTGGGGTTTCCTTAGATTTTGACCAAGAGACTAACCTAAAGACCTATCCTAGGGGCCTTGGGGGCTGATCAACAGATTAGCCCTACCTACATTATACATGCAGAGACCACATAGTTCGACTAACGACTTGACCAATTTACAAATAAATATATGCATGATGAAATGTCAGTTTATTAAGACAGAGTCCTAAAGGACTGACCTAAGTGTCTCGGGGGATGATCAAAGATCAACCTTGCAAACGTTATATATGCAGAGACCACATAGTTCAACAAGACGACTTTGTTTTTGAATTTTTGACTGACTTTTAACCTGTTTTGGGATTTTGATATGTTTTGATGTTTTTAGATTTTCTAATATTTTGATGTTTTTGGATTTTCTGATGTTTCGATGTTTTTGGATTTTCAGATGTTTTGATGTTTTTGGATTTTTTAATTTTAGGAATTTAAGAATATACATGAATCTGATCCGATGAGAACATGCCCCCAATGTGATGCAATAGACTACTCTGATAAAGGTAGGACAAACTGACCTTGAGGATGGGTCAAGTAGTACTAGGAGGGATCATGATACGAACATAAGACCAAGCTATGGTGTGGATGCAGGTGGATGAGTGATGGATGGAGATCTGAATGCGATGGATGATGGAAACGCAATGGATGGATGATGCTGAACAAGCCGTAAAGATCCTGGTGGATGGAAGGTGCTTATTTATACAAGGTGCATGTTTTCCAGGTTTTCACCAAGGTACTTGTCCAAAGTGCCACCGAAGTGGTTTTCACTAGAGGACGATTTTTTTCTCTTTACTATTTTTTTGATCCTTTTTCTAATTTTTTTGGATTTTTTGGTTCTATACCTTGAAAGATTTAGGCATAAAACTTTTTGAGATAAGAGCTATTCATGGGCTCTTGCAGAGGTTCCCCATTGGGTGTTGATAACTGATATGCCCTTGAATTATAACTTGCTGTGATAATGAATGGTCCCAACCAATTGGGTTCAAATTCTCCTTTGTTGCTTGGGTTTGGGACATTCTTTTGATTCTCCTTTAATATCAATTCTTCGACTTGGAAAGTCCTGCTCCTAATTTTCTTATTGTATCTCCTTTTGAGTCTATTCTGATAGACTTGCAAATGATTTAAGGCATCTATGCGCTGCTCATCCAATAGCTCTAGCTCATTTAGTCTTGATACTCGGTACTCTTCATCCGTGATAAGGTTTTGCAATGATATCCTAAGTGATGGGAGCTGGATCTCAATGGGGAGTACTACTTCTGATCCGTAGACCAGGGAGAAGGGGGTGGCGCTAGTAGGTGTGTGGATGCTGGTTCGATAGGCACAGAGGGTGGGATTGAGTTGTAGATGCCAGTCACGACCTACGTCATTGATTGTTTTCTTGAGGATTTTTAGAATGGTCTTGTTTGTAGCTTCTACTTGGCCATTGCCTTGGGGATAGTATGGGGTGGAGAAGCGATGTTGGATTTTAAATTTTTCACATAAGTCACGGACATCCTAATTCTTAAATGGTGTCCCATTATCTAAGATAATGGCTTGTGGGACACCATAGTGGAAAATGAGATAGTTCAGGATGAACTTTGATATCTGCTTCCCAGTTATATATGTCATGGGTATGGCTTCCACCCACTTAGTAAAGTACTCCATGGTGGTTATGATGAACATGTGGCCATTAGATGAAGTGGGGGTGATTTTTCCAATGAGATTGAGTCCCCATTGTGAAAAGGGCCATGGTGTGAAAATGGGATGAAGTTCTTGAGCTGGAGCATGGATGAGGTACCCATGCTGCTGATATTGTAGACACATTCTGACGTAGTCTTGTGCTTCTCTTTCCATTGTAGGCCAATAATACCCCATCCTCAACAATTTCTTGGCTATGGTCATTCCACTCTAGTGTGAACCACAGATACCATTATGTAATTCAGTTTAAGTAGCGTAGTAAGGTTCCTTTTATGCTCCTACGATACAGGGTATCTCTTAGGATGACGAATTGGGATACCTTTTTTACAAAGGTTCATTTTAGGTTTGAGGGTAAGTCGGCAGGTATGACTCCTATTCGAAGGTATGTATAAATGTCATGGTACCAAGGATCACTAGGACCAATGATTTCACACACGAATTCTGATTATCGTACCTCAAATGCAGGCACGAGAAGCTACTCTATCAGGAATTCATAATTTGGAACGTTGTGGGGGATGTCGAATAAAGATCCAATTGTTGCCATGGCGTCTGTTGCTCTATTGTTGGCTCTAGGAATCTGCTCAAATGTGATTTCAATGAAGGATTCTTTGAGAGTCTCCACCAATTTCTTGTATGGAGTGAGCATATTGTCCTTGGTCTGGTATTCATCATTCACTTGATGTATTATCAATTGGGAGTCTTCGTATACTCTGAGAGCTATAATGTTCAACTGCACTACTATTCTGAGACCTATAGTTAAAGCCTTGTATTCTGCAATATTGTTGGTGCAGGGAAATGCCAGTTTGTAGGATCTTGGTATGCAGTCCCCTTGTGGGGTGATGAAGAAGATGCCGACTCCTGATCCATGTTGCGTGTATGACCCATCAAAGTACAGTTTCCAGTGGTTAGCTACGTTGATATTGAAAATAGATTCATTTGGAAACTTTGAGATGAGAGGATTATCTGAATAGATTGGTGCTTCTGCAAGTTGATCTGCGATGACTTGGCCTTTGATTGCTTTCCACTTCACATATTCAATTTCATATTCTAACAGTATCATCACCCATTTGGCCATTCTTCCCATGAGCATTTCCTTTGACAATGAGTACTTGAGAGGGTCAATTTTGGCGATGATTTTTATTTTGTGTGCCAACATGTAATGTCTAAATTTTTGTGATGTAAACACTACTGCTAGGAATGCTTTCTCTATGAATGAGTAGTTTATTTCATGCCCAACCATTGTTCTGCTGATGTAATAGATAGCCCTTTATGTTCCATTTTCGTCATGCTGAGCTAGGAGAGCTCCAAGGGCTGTTGTTGTTGCTGATATGTAGAGAATTAATGGTTTTCTTGGGATTGGTGGCATTAAGACCGGTGGTGTAAGTAAATATTCTTTGATTTTATTGAATTCCTCTTCACACTTTTTATCCCATTTTTACACTACTCCCTTGTGAAGTAGGTGAGAATATGGGTTTTGTTTGTCTGCCAATTGTGCTATGAATCTTTGAATGGATTGGAGACTGCCTTGGAGACCTCTCAATTTCTTTAATGTTTTTGGTTCCTCCATTTCAAGGATTTCTTTTACCTTTGTTGGATCTACCTTGATACCTCTCACTGAAACTATATATCCTAGTAGCTTTCTTGATTGTACAATGAAGACACACTTCTTTGGGTTTAATCTGACCTTGTACTCTTCTAGCGTGTCAAAAATGGCACTTAAGGTTGGTATGTGATCTTTTCTCTTTTTGGATTTGGCTAGAATGTCATCAAAATAATCTTCGACCGTGTTATGGATCATGTCATGGAATATCAATGTCATGGCCCTTTGTTATGTTGCTCCTACATTCTTTAATCTGAATGGCATC
The DNA here is from genome assembly GCA_007258455.2 of Sequoia sempervirens. NCBI lineage: Eukaryota > Viridiplantae > Streptophyta > Pinopsida > Cupressales > Cupressaceae > Sequoia > Sequoia sempervirens. Next base: position 393,427,602 of record VDFB02075321.1, read on the forward strand.
ATATTCCATCAGTAATTCCCCCATGGACAGGTGAAAGTCATCTTATGTTGGTCCTCTTTAGCTATCATGATCTAATTGTACCCTAAGAATCTGTCCATTAGTGATAGCATTTCATGTCCGATTGTCATGTCTACTATCATGTCAATGTTTGGAAGTGGGAAGTCATCTTTCAAACATGCTTTATTTAAGTCTCTGAAGTCTGTGCAGATTCTGATGCTCCCATCAGGTTTTGAGATAGGCACCAAGTTTGATACCCATTTTGGATAATCTATCGATTGGATGAATCCCGCATCCAATAGCTTTTTTAGCTCCATTTTTACTAATAAGGCCATCTGAGGGTGCATTTTTTGAAGCTTTTGTTTAATACGCTTTACTTCTAGATATACTGCTAAGTGGTGAACCATGATTTCTAGATCAAGTCCTGGCATGTTAGCATAGCTCCATGCAAAGTTTATCTATCTTTCTCTTAGGAAGGATGCTAGGATCTCTTGTTCCTTTGATAGTAATGACTCCACATAGAATGTGATATGCGGGGTTTCCTCTATTCCTAGATTGACTAGATTGCACCTTTCTTCCAGGACTACTAATTTTTCTTGATGAAGAGCCCTAAAAGGAAGATTGAATCCCCCATCCTCGGGTGCCTCAAAGAGGTTTTCACCATTGGATGTATCCTTTCTTTTACTTTTTTCTAGTCAGACAGTGCCATAGTGTGGTTTTCACTCAAGGAATTAGATATTATTCTTAATTTTTTACTTTTGTGACTGAGGGATTCAATCATTTCCCCATAATAGGCATGTGTATCTAGCTGCATTATGAACCCTGCTTTGTGATCCCCAAATGGAATGTTATCCCGTAGTCCCATGAATTCCAAGAGCGCCTCATAATTTTTTAATGTATCAAGAATTGGTGCTCCCCGTTGGTCATAGTCGATGAGTTGGGGGTATACTAGGCAGATTTCATGATTTTGGTGGTCTGATTCAAAGGACAGGGTGTTGATCATGAACAAAGTGGTATCCTTGAATAGCCTAGGTAAGTTGGTTATAGGATCCTCGTCATCGCTACTACTACAGACATCGGTTATGTCAAATGTAAAGTTGTCTATGACTCTACCTGTAGATTCTGGTAAGCGTAGTTCTGCTGTAGTTTGCTGAGGAGGATTATTAACCCTTCTAACTGGAGGACTTCGGCCATGTATGGTTATACTCAGAGGGGTACATCCAAGGCCAAGATTTGTCATTCGTGTCTCTAGAATGATAGGTATTATAAGCCCATTGTCATTTTTCCCAAGTCTTTGATTTCTATCATAGCCCATTGTGAGCATCATTTACAAATCCTTGCTTCTGTCATCCATTGGTAAATCAGCTATTGGTCTCTCATCTTGATATAGCATATGAGATGGATTTGCCTCGATAACTTCTTGGCCAAGATCTCCTCAACTTGTGAAGTTGGGATAGTCTTCAGGAGATGTTTGGGATGTGGAGGCTTCATTTATTTGCGGGTGTCCCCGTGATCTAGGGGAATGTGGTAACTCTCCTACCACAAAAGAATTTTTAGGGATCATGTAGTTTCCACAACCGTTATCTTGGATGATGACCTTAATGTCAGAAATGGTGAGAATTGTGGGAGTGATGGGTGTCTCTTTCGCAGAAGTGGATGCGAGAGTGGCGAGATCAATGTATGGTGTAGATGGACCCTCATCATTTTTTGGTACTTGGGGGATTTTATAGTACTTTGCTTCAAGACTTTTTCAATAGGAAAAGGGTTTGGGATCTCCATGGAAAGTGACTTCTTGTCCCTCATGTGTGAATTTCACACATTGATGGAAAGTTGACGCTATTTCCTTCATTGCATGAATCCATGGACATCCCAGAAGGATGTTATAAGGTAAGTCAAGGTCTAGGACCTGGCAAGTGGTTTCCATGATAGCAGGCCCTACTTGAATAGGGATTTTGATTGTGCCTTGGGACACTCTTTCTTGATCATCATATGCTCTTATTGTGATACCCTTTCCTTTGTCAATAGAGTCCTCTAAGATTTTTAATTGTTTGATGAGTTGAGAGAACATATATTCAAGCCTGCACCTTCATCCACCAAAACTCGTTTGACTTTTCTTTTGTGCACTAGGACTTCTAAGTGGAGTGTATGGTTGTGAGATGGTTGAGTGGGGAAATCCTGGTCAGAGAATGTGAGGAGATTTGGTGTAATGATATTTCCGACCATAGCTTGGAATTGTTCTGCATCAAGATCTGCAGGGACAGTGGATGAAGCCAACGCTTCTTCTAGGATTCTCTTATGAGAAGATGAGATTTTTAGTACCTCCATGATGGATATTTTCACTAGCGTTCTTTTGAGCTGATCTAGGACATTGTAGCCATTGGGGATAGATCTAGGTGCAGGGACTCTATTTTGCTAAGATGATCCTGCAATGGTAACTTTCTCGCCTCTTGTGGTGACTCCACAATTGGCATGGGCTCCTTTGATGGTGATGGTAGCACAGTGTTCCTCTAGGGAAGCAATGACAGTTTCATATACATGATTTACATTTGTGAAGGTTTCTTTCCCCTGATGCGTGTTATTATTCCCTTTATTCCCATGGTTAGGCATCGGATTCGTGTATATCTTAAGGTTTTGGTTTCCTGTTGGTTGTTCCACGTTTATAATCCTTTGATTGATGAGATCTTGAACTATGTTTTTTAATCGCATGCAACTGTTCGTCGTATGCCCTTTGATTTTATGGAAGTCACAGAGTTGATTCTCATTATACCGAGGAGGTTTGACATCTGGTTCCTAGTAATTCTCAAAGGTGGGAGCCTTAATGAGTTTTTTCATTTATTAGCTTCTTCATTATGACTTCAAGTGGTTCCCCCAGAGCGGTGTACTTTTGCTTGGGGTAATTCTTGTTCTGTTGGGGTGGTCCCCTTTGATCATTGAGATTGTTAATAGCTTGATTTTTGTTTGGTTGTTGTGTTCTCTGATGATTGTTTTGGTGTTGGATTTGGATTTTTGGTGTGGGTGTATTTTGGCACGGGGCACTGATGACCACTTTGGCGTCGACAACACCATCATTAGTAACATTTTTGTTCCTTGCCCACGTGTGAGGTTTTTCATTGTAATTTGTGGGTGGGCGGTTATGTTTTTGTTCAGGGTATGAAGTTCATCCCACGGGTTATGTCATAAGGGCTCATTCAATGCTGAGCGCTTTGGAGATCAACTGGTCATATGTGGTGATCCCTTGTACCTTGAGATGAAATGCCAAGAGGCCGTCAAGGTTGGATATAATGGTGCAAGCTTGTTGTTCCTCAGGCATGGTCCATTTGCTTTGATTGGCCTTGGATCACCATCATTGTAGGAATGAAGCAAATGATTCATTCTTTCCTTGTTTCAGAGCTGAGAGTTCTTCTAGAATAACATCCATGGAAATATTGCATGCATAATTTTTAATGAATGTGTCTATAATTTCTTGGAATGTTCTAATGTCTGTAGGTAGGCAAGAGAACCATTCCATAGCGTGGCCAACCAAACTCCTCGGAAATAGCCACATCAGATAGGTATCCTCATATGCGACTTCCATGCAATGTACCTAGAATTCCCTTATGTGATCTTCAGAGTTTCCCATCCCACGATACTTGTCAAATTTGGGGATCTCAAATCCCTTCGGGAATGATTTCATCACTAGGCTCCTATCAAATGGATAGGGACACAAGTTACTTGGTGTTTTTGTGGTTCACACTGATTGAAGATCGAGCACTTGTTGCGAAAGAAACCTGATTTGTGTTGTTACATCATTTTGTGGATCAGGGGGTGGGATGAAGGTATTCTAGGGTGTTTCGATTGTGGGTTGGATGGGTGGATTGTTTGGTGTGTTATTTGATGGTATTTACACATTTTGTCGAGCCAGGTATGCTTGCACTTGTTGTTGTATAAAAAATGCTTGTTTTTTATCTTGTTGTTGTTCTTGTTGTTTTTGTGCTAGGATTACCTATTGTTGAGATTGTTGTCGTGCTTCTTGTTGTTCCAACAATGCTTGTGGTTGGGATGCTAATTGGGTTGCTTCTTTCTACTCTTGATATTATTTTATTGCTTGTTGATATGTTTGTAGTTGTTGCTTGTTTTTGTGCAAGAAACTATGTGTGTGCTTGTGCTTGTTGTGCTCGATATTGGGCGTGCGCTTGAGCTTGAGCTTGTGCTTGCACTACTTGTGCTTGGGCTTGTGCTTGTGCCACTTGTTGTTGCAATAGAATTTGGGCTTGAGCAACCTTTTGTGTTTGTAATGTGACTTGGGCTGCTTGTGTAGCTTGAGCAGCTTGTTGTTGTTGATGTTACAATAGGGCTTGGGCTTGTGCGGCCTGTTGCGCTTGCTATGTAGTTTGGGCAGTTTGAGTATTTTTCACTGCTTGTGTAGCTTGTTGGGCAGCTAGTTACGTGGATTTTTTTTTTTACACTTGTAGGAATTCCTTTTGATAAGCAGCTTGGTGATTGGCTTGCAATGCCATGTTGTATTGGTTTGATAAATTGGATTTTGGTGGTGGTGGGGGTGGTGGTGGATTCATAATGGTGTTTGTGGTGGTGGTGAGTGGTGATGTCATGTTGGTGGTTTGAGTGGTGGATGGTGTGATTGATGTGGTTGGTCCTTGAGATACCATGCTTTGAGATATTAGGGGGGTGGTTGATGATGTCTTGATTGCTTGTGTAGTTGTCATCTATTGTTGTGATATTGATGACAAGTTTTAAAATTTTGGCGTGATACTTTGATTGGTGTTTAGAATGTTGGTTTGATTGATATTTGGTAAAGGTGGAAGCCCCAAGCCAAGTAGAGGTGCGGATAATGGTGGTAATGGTGGAAGGGGTGAAAATGTGAGGGGTGTGAGTTCTTGAGAAAATGATATGGTGTCAAAAATTCCCCCAGGTCCGTACATGTTACCTTCTTCTTGCAAATTTGTGAGAAGAGAAGTTTGAGGTGTTGCGTGGAAGGATGATGATGATGGATCATTAGGATTATGGAAAGTGAGAGGGTCATACTTATGTAATGGATTTTGGGGTATGTTTTGTTCCAAAATGGTGTTTGCATCCAAGTCTTGATTATTAACAAGAGGGTGTGTTTGAATAGAATTAAGAAATGCATTTCCCTTATTGACATTAGGTTGAGTTGGAGCAAACTATGTTGTGATTTATGAAATGTTTTGAGTGATGTTTTGGGATGAGAGTGTAGATGAGATGGGGAGTGTGGATGAAATTAGAGGCATAACCTCCAAAGATGGTTCCACTATAGAGCTCATGTTGAAATCAAAAGGTAATTTGGCCCCTTGTTTTGCTAGTTCAAGCATGTATAGTGAAGGGTTAAGCCTCATCATGATGTTGATGATCTTATGGTTTTCCGGATTTTGGAGCATTTCGGTTATTTCTTCATGCGACATCCCAAAGGTAAGATCTTCTTCTCGAATTTCCTCTTGTGGATTTTGTGATGATGAGATAGTCAAAGGATTGCTTGATTTGACTAGATTCATTTCGGCATTTTTTTGGATTAGGTCACTTGAAGCAGGTGTTTCTTTGTTAGCTTCCATGTTCTTCTTGTATTGAGATCTAGTTTGCACCATAAAACAAGGATCAATTTTCAAGAATATGGGAGAAGAATCTGTAGTTCTTTGGATTGATCTTATTTTATGCCAAAAAGAGAAAATTTTAGGATATCTTGAGGATCAAAAGATGATATGATGATGATGCAAGAGGTGGATGATGTGGATGTTTTGATCTTTTGATAAATCTTGAGGGGAATGCTAGAATTTTAGGTCTTTCGGATATTTTTTGGATTTTTATTTTTTATTTTCTTTTGGATTTTCCTTGACTTGATTGATTTTGGTTTGTTTTGATTGAACAAATAGACCCTAAGATGTTGGATGACTATCTAAGGGGTAGATTTTCTCAAAGGATGATAATTTGAATATGTGTAGGGAGAAGGATGCATCTACCCACACCTATTCAAACAATATGATAATTTAACCAAGCATATGAAGAAGGATGCATCTACATATACTTAGCTAAACAAGGTGGTTTGATAACTTTGACTAAGCATATGCAAAAGGATGCATCTACACATACCTAGCCAAATATGATTGGATAAAGATTTCAAGGATCTTGTCTCAAGGATTTGATGATTTTGATTTTTGACAAAAAGCCTAGCATGAAGGATAATTTCAAGATTTCTCAAAAGATGATGATGAGATGATTTTTTTGGTTTGATGTTTTAAAGATGGATGAAAAATATTTTTTATTTTGATCCTAAGATGTACCTAAGAATACACTTTGTTTTCCTAGACCTCAGTATTGAAGAACATGCAATGCTTCTAAGGACCTCTATAACTAAGAAGTGGTTCAAATTGAGCATACATTTCCAGATTGTTCAAAGGGATGAGCCTATAGAACCTTGTGAACTTTTTTCCTATCTTGATGTGTTGCTTTTGATTGCACTTTCTATTGTATCTCTTGATGATCTTTTGAGTGTGACTCCTAAATTTTGAACTTTGACTCAAGGACTTTCGTTTTGGGATTTTGACTTTCTTGGAAATCATGAGGTTTCAACACATGTGAGAGCCAATTTTGTTATCTTTGCTTAGTGACTTTATTTTACCACAAACACTTCTTTTAATTAGTTTTTTCAAACTAGATGTCCAATTCCTTAATTTCTTAAAATCCCACAAAGTGTGTTATGTAGAAATTTGATGATTTCAAGGCAAGGGTTACCTATTCTTTAACTTTAGTAGACAAATTGAGATGTAATCCAAGTGTTTAGAAACCTCTAAGGATAAAATCCTAAGGGAAATCAATAACACATGAATCGGGTCAATTGCATTTGTCTCCTAAAGGCTTTGAAATTTTGATGATGAAGTTTAAGTGTTTGTTTCCAAGATGTTTTTGAACAAGCAAAGTATTTCGTAACCAAGAATAAGTACAACCCTATGGATATGAAAGGAAATATTTGTTGAGTCCCCACTTGGACAAGTCTAGCTACGCTTATCTTTGGTGAATGGTTAGATGCTTGACCCCATTGGCTCCCCTCCACGACACTCACTTATACAGGGCAGCCAAGCATCAACACCCATGAAACTCCCATGGCATGCTTTCCATTTCTACTAAAAGACTGTAAAAGTGTGGGGTGGCTTTAGAACGACCATTCTTGCACCAACAAATAGATCAAGGATTTTGGAAATTCTAAAACATGGGTTTTAATTAGGACTTTCCGTTCGTGGAGATTGACCCATACGGCGAGAGTCCCTTTTCATATCCAATACCAACATTTATATCCTGGTTGGAAATACTCTTGGCTTTAGAGTGTTACCAGTTGAGTCATTCCCTTGGGTGAGTACTTTTTCCCCAAGGTAGGCCCTCTAAGATAAAAAAAAGTGAATAAACTTATTCATAGTTCGATCAACCTTCATTTAGAAACAAAGGGAGAACACATGCAATAAGTTCATTCACACTCGCACAAGATTTTGTTCAATTTTAAACCCAAAATGAAGTGTGGAGGTGATCGCTTTATCTCAACCTAAAATCACAAAAAAAATCCTTTTGATTATCAAGATCGCTATAAAGCGTGAGAGAAGTGCATACGTCCTTTTTCAATGAGGTTAGTTTAAGTAAGCCATCACGAAGACAAAGTTGCACTTGTTCATTTTAGAGCCACAAAGCAATTGTGAGTTCCTTTTAAAGCACCAAAGGACAAATGAGAGTTGTTTTGTTCAATTGTTAGCCAAAAAACAAACTCTAGTAAGTTGTAGTCCTAATGTTCATTTTAAGCCTTTGCAAAATTTGAAAAGGTTCTTTTTAAAAGCCCAAATGAAATTAGAATCCTAAGCAAGAAGAGATAACAGTTTCCTAAGAGTGTTAAACAAACACTAAAATGTTTAAAAACACTTTGATTTTGTGAAATACCATCATCATGCTTCTCTTTCTTTTGTTTTTAATTGATCCAACCTACAAGAAATAAAATCAGTCAGATTCTACAAAACACAGAGGTTAAAAAGCATTAAACAAAAGATAAACTTATCATTTGACAAAAGGCACGTGCTAAAATGAAATTCCAATTTTTTACTCCCTGCCAGTGGCACAACCCATGACTGTGTCGCAGTTTGATTTCTCTAGCGGTGCTGTATAGTGTCGCTTACCAGTCAGCGGTGCTTTGTACTTGAACCAGTGATCTCAAATGCATCGCCCTTTTGCTCAGCGGTGCAGTTTGATTTTTTTGAAAATTCCTACAAGCCTGATTGGTCAAGCGGTGCAGTTTAAAATTCAAAATATTGGGCAGGAAGGATATAGCATCACAGTTTGATTTTTCAGCGGTCCTATACAGTGATGCTGGAAAGCCAACAGTGCTGAACAGTGACGCTGAGCTTCTAGCGGCGGATTTTTCCTATGGACAAATAAAAATGCGTAATTTTGATGAAAAACGTGATTGAAAAGTGAGATTTCCCTCCTTCTAGCGCCAAAATGTCAAACACCAATCCTAATACCTGCAAAACAACATAAACAAACACATTAGATGGTGAAATTCAAGCAAGAACAAGGATTCCCCATGGAATCCATTTACAAAGTTCAAATTAGGAAAAGAAATGAAGAATACAATGAAATGACAATAAAAGAGATTGAATCCTAATTAAACTAGCAAACTCATGATCCCATGGGGGAATTGGTGCCAATTTGATGTGAAAATTGGCCCTTTCCCAATTCCTATGATGCAAGATTGATGTGTGATGATAATTGATCCACTTTTTTTATGCTTGATGAGTGCTCCAATGGAAAAATATGCATAACCTAGCTAAGATTCAATGATAATGTATGAAATTTTCTAATGATTTGAGCATAGTAAGTTTACTCAAATTGTGGATGCCAAAATGAAGAGATTAGCCTCTTATTTATAGATTGACAAGTTGAAAGCATGCCCAAAATAGAGCAATGTGGGACTAAGAATTAGCCAATGGCAAAGTGCCACTTGTCAACTTGTGAGTGGATGGAGGATGTTCAAGTTTTGATGATTGTGCCAATAAATGCATATTTTTGAATTTTGAATTTGTTGAAATGGCATGCAAGAGGGAGGAAAGAATGTATTGAATGCCACTTGGCTCAAGGAAAAGGATATGTAAGATGGAGTTAATGCCTTGTTGGAAGGACTTATCCCACTTGGAATTTAAATTCAAATTTGGAGAATATTCCAAAAAGATGCTTTGTTGAAGAAAATAGAGATTTAATAAATCAAATAAGTCTATTTTCATGTGCAAGTGGGAAAAGCTAGAGGATGGGACATGATATGAGATTAAACTAATCCAAGTTAATTAATTTAATGAAGGGATTAAGTGATGTGACCTATTTGACTTAAATTTGTTGATTTATTTAAATCAAATATGAGAGGAATGTGATAAGAGATTAATTAAAGAAAGATTCATGATTTATTTAATTAATAGAGTGATGCTAGATTAAACTAAATAAGGTTTTAATTTATTTAATTTAATAGAAAGACTTTAGATATTTAATTAAATAAAATTGACTATTTAATTAAATGGGGATAGTTATATCAGATAGGTTGATTTAAATATCGAGAGAGAATGACTTAATTAGATAACTGATTTATTTAATTAAGAGAGGAAATAATGATGAATTTAATCAGATAAGGATATTTGATTAAATGGTTAGACCGAAGGATGATTCAGGACGAAATGATGTTAGTGACCAGGATCAGATGCACAATGTCAATTGGTACATTTTACATGTCTACACCCACCAAAAGGGCCTCTTTTGATGAATCCCAACATGAGCCTATAATTCAAGAAATCATAGGCAAGAAAAAGGATGTCTCCTCAAATCAACAAACAAGAAAGAAACTTGCTAAAGAACAGAGCGAAGTACAAGCCAAAGAAAAGACCAATGAAGAGGATAAATATCAAGTAGCCCAGGCTAACACACCTATGGGTTTGTTCCAAGGGAAGTTAGAAACACCACCCTTGCTCACTACTATCAGAATATTTGAGAAGAACCTACATAATTGCTTGCTTGATTTAGGAGCATTGGCCAATGTTATGCCTCATGTCGTATGCAAAGCATTGGGAAGTCCCCACTCCTTCTAGGAGAAAGGTGACTTAGCTAGATAAAATGAAGGTGAACATAGTCAGAGAAATCAACCGAATTCCCATGCAAATCACTGCAGACCCAAGAGTGTAGCAAGTTATTAACATTCAAATAGCAAATATCTGAAACACATATGCCATAATACTGGGAAGAGAGTTTACTAGGGTGTTGAATGGATATGTTGCAACTGACTTCCCACACCTATGGCTACCATGGAAAGGGTTGCAAAATCATATTCACATTGACTGGGAGCCATGCATGAAATTCATGATCGTGGAGTACAATAACACCAATGAGGTGTTATTTGCTGAGATGAAGTTGGGTAATTATTGTCCTATGGAATACCAGGAAGAATCAGAGCCCCAAGAAGAAGAGATGATTGGAGATGTCCTCTCAGTGTTATGTAGCTCTTCTACTGATTTGACTTATACGTCCCAGAGCACTAAGATGATAGTTGAGTCAGATGATGAAGAGTCAAATGAAGACAACTTAGGATTATTGGATGGATTCTAGGAATTTATTAAAAAATGTGTGCAAGATTAGCTTAGCCTAGGATCGAGAATGACTTTTTAGGAGCTCTTATTGCCTAGTTGGTGTAGGATCCACAATGTGGCTCACTCAGAATTTGAGTGCTATCTCTATCAAACAGCAGTTGCTCATATTAGTGGACAAGTCTCATTGAAGAAAGAACCCTAAACCGAGTAGCCTGACATCAATAGTGTTGAGTTTGTGCCCACCCCAGAAATTGTAGATTCAAATGTGCAGCCAAGGAAAGATGAGTGTTTGATCATTCATGGAGCTAAAGATCCCTCCAATTTTTTGACACTACACTTTGATGGGTCTAATTCCAAGCAAGGAGCAGGAGTTAGGTTTGAGCTCATCATCCCCATAGGTAAGACCTACTTCGCTGCTCATAGGCTTCAATTTTATTGCGCGAATAATGTAGTAGAATACAAAGAACTTGTTCATGGTATTTTGATGGCCCTAAGGAAGAAAGTTAAAATTTTGCAAGTCTTTGGCAATTCAGATTTAGTAGTAAAGAAAGTTAGGAAATTGTATTCCTACCATGACATAAGGTTAGCAAATTATAGGCATAGAGTTTGGGATCTATTAGAGAGTTTAGATGCATTTAATATTCAGTTGATCCCACGCTCCCAAAATCATACTATTTACAATTTAGCCCAAGTAGCCAACACTCTTCAACCTTTATCACTATCTAGCCTTAAAAGGTTCATTGTTGTGCTTACTTCCACCCCATCTGTGCCAGACAATGTTACCCACTTCCAAGTGTTCAATGATGACAAGCACATCTTAGATTTCATCACCAGTTCCAATGTGTTTGCAACTCAAATCATTGATGAGGTTGAGATCAAAGAGGTTGAATTAGATATAAAAAGGGTCATCAACCTCAAGACCAATACTATTCCTATAGGTATGGTCCAACTTGAGTGGATATTTGGCTTAGATGAGATCAGAGATCAGGATCAACAAGTAAAAAGGGACTCTATCAACAATCAATGTGACACTCATAACCTTGGAACAACTGAGGAGATTAGGAATGTATTCATTGGCACAGTGTGCACACCAAAAGAGAAGAAAGGGATCATTGACGCTTTGTGAAAGTATCATAATGTAGTTTCTTGAAGTTATGAGGATTTAAAGACATACAACAACTCGATCATTACACACACCATTCCTCTCAAGTCAAACATAAAACTATTCCGACAATGACAACGCTCCACCAATGCATTGTTGGAACCTATCATATACGAGGAGGTTCAAAAGCTGCTATAAACCAGAATTATATTCCCAGTTGGACACTCCATGTGAGTGAAAAACTTGGTCCCGGTTAGGAAAATGAATGGGGAAATCAAATTGTGTGTGGATTTTTGTAACTTAAACAGAGCTTCGGAGAAAAAAAATTACCTAGTGCCCTCATTGGATGAAGTGTTGTAGATCATTAACGGATCTCAAATGATGTCTTTCTTAGATGGGTACTCAGAGTATAACCAAGTAATGGTGCAATATATGGATAGAAACAAGACAACATTCACCACCAAGTGGGGGACTTTTGCATACAGATGAATGTCATTCAGAATCATCAATGTTGGTGACACTTTCCAACATGCAATGGACATAGCCTTCAAGGATTTTATAGGAAAGTGCATTATCATTTACATGGATGATCTCATGGTGTTTTCAAAGAAGCACAACGATCATGTCGTTGACTTATGCAAATTTTTCCAGAAGTGCAGGGAATTCACAATTTCCCTCAATCTGAAGAAGTGCATCTTCAGAGTAACAGAAGGAAAGCTACTCAGGCATGTTATTTTAGAGAAATGAATCTCAATAGAACTTGAGCATATTCAAGCAATATTGAAGATTCAGTTGCCAGGTAGCAAGAAAGAGCTGAAATCTTTCTTTAGAAAGATAAACTTCATCAGAAAATTCATCACTGGCTTTGCTGAAATAGTCAAGCCACTCAATGCCATGTTGAAACAAGATGCCAAAGTTGAATGGAATTTAGAGGTGAAGCAAGACTTTGAGGAAATCAAGAAAGCAATTATTGATGCACTTGTGTTATTCAGTCTCGATTACCTGAAGCCATTCTATATTTACTCATTTTCTTCAGACCATTCATGTGCTAACATATTGACTCAAAAGGATGATGAAGGAAGTGAGCACCTGATTGCCTTCATGAGTGCCTTGCTAAAGGATGTTGAGCTAAGGTACTACAATGTGGAGAAGCAAGTATATGCCTTGGTTAGGGGAGTTAAGAAATTTAGGCACTACATCTTGCAGAACAAGGTATTTGCCATAGTGCTTGACCCGACAGTGAAGATGTTGCTAATGCAGAATGAGTTAGGAGAAAGAAGAGAAAAACGGGTCACCCTGTTGCAAGAGTATGAAATGGAGATTCAACCCACGAAGTTAGTAAGGGGAATATCCCTCACCCAAAAAATATCTAAAACAGTGGCTGAGGCAAGATCTAAGCTCGCAGTACAACAATATTAGCTTGAAGATGTCTCCCCTAAAGAGTGGTATGATGACATCGTCTACTACCTACTGAATAACAAATTGCCATCTAAGATGTAGGGAGTTCAAAAGCATGCTCTTTGGTTGAAAAGAAACAACTACATGCTGTGAAGGTCCATACTATATAAGAGGAATCATGAAGGGATCTACCTCAGATGCCTTGAGAAAGAGGAGGCAACACGTGTATTAAAGGAGTTTCATGATAAATTTGGCACCAGTCATGGGTCTGTCCCTTCTATTGCTCATCAAATATTATGGGTTGGGTACTATTGGCCAACTGTATTCAAGGATGCACATAGCCATGTTCAAACTTTCCACATGCCAAATTGCCACAACCAGAGAACATAACATTGTTGTTCCGCTACAACCAGTCCTAGAGGTAAGGTCGTTTACACAATGGGGTCTCGACTTCATTGGTCTAGTAAGCCCACCATCCTTTACGGGTCACATGTATATTCTAACTACCTCTGATTATTGTACTAGATGGACAGAAGAAATTTCATGTAGCCAATGCACCATTGAGGTAGTTACTAACTTTGTTGAAAGTTTTATTTTGAATCATTTTGGTTTCTGGTATGCTCTTGTTTGTGATAATGGCCCCGCCTTTTCCTCACTAAATTTTTTTGATTGGAAATTTGACTATGACATCACCCTTAAGTTCTCTAATTACTATCCTCAAGGTAATGGCCTAGCTAAATCTACAAACAAGAACCTAATCACTATAATCAAAAATTTGCTCGATAGGAACCCTAAAGATTGGCACACCCAGCTGCATTTTTCCCTTTGGGTAGATCGTACCCACCATAAAGCCTCCATGGGTGATTCCCCATTCCATCTTGTTTATGGTTTAGAGCCTGTGTTTCCATTCCACCTCAAGATCCCTACCCTCCAATTTATCATCACCTTTTATGAAGAAGGGGTTTGCCGAAAATCCTGTCTAGCTGAATTGCTCCAACTAGAAGAAGTCTGTGACTGAGCCATTGAAATTTTTTCCAAACATCAGTTCGTGGTCAAGAGATAGTTCTACCGATGAGCCAAAGTTAAGGTCTTTAGAACTGCTGATCTGGTCCTATGTTGGGACAAGGCCCATGAAAAGAAAGGGGGACATGACAAATTTGACAAGCACTGGCTTGGCCCCTTTCAAATTTTTGAAATCCTAGGAGATAATGCTTTTGACCTCAAGATGTTAACTAGTGAAGATGTCCCGTTGCCCATCAACAGGTAGCACCTCAAGAATTATTTCCTTACCTGAGCTCTTTTGAGCTACATCTCTGTAAATATTTTAATATAGGTTAGTTTAGGTTTCCTTTATTTTTTTGTTTCGCTATCTTGCTTTGCTTCTATTTTTCTTGTCTCCTGACCATCTTGTTTTGTTGAGGATGTTCCTTTGTTTATGATACAGTGGCTATGTTTGGTCTAATGAATGGTTCACTTTGTTGCTTTCTTTTTGTGTTCTTTGGATAAATATTCACTCCTAATTGTTGGTCTTTGTTTGCTACTATGGGGTGGTCTCCTTATTTGAACTCTGACTTGACCTAGAACATGACCCTTAGTTGAATCTTCTCACACTTGTCTCAAATCATGCACACGATGCATATTAATTATTTCTGATGAGTTATACAATGGCTATTATGAGGGTTGGACAAGTGAAAATCTACTCTAATGACAATTGTGATTCCAAGCCCACAGTAAGCTTCAATGCTTACACAGTTGAGAAAAAGAAACAGTACTGAAAGAAAATATCTAAAAAGAAAAGAGAAAGAAAGCAAGTAGTGACAATGAGGCAACTATGTGGGTGTGTGGATAACTCTACCGGGGCTATGGATGCCTAGCTGACAGTAGATCAATGTTCATGGGGTCACAACGACAACTCCATCAGGGCTATGGACGCCTGACTGGTAGCGGAGCAATGTCCAAGTTACTTTTGGGGTTAGACAATTTATGTAACTTGCTTGGCCCGATTAATGATCATTTGTCATGGTTTCTAAAGAAAAGGAATGAATTCACCATAAGCACTCACTTCTAAGATGTTTTGTGAGCTGATTCAGTTAAGGATCCCATTCTCCTTTGAGTCCATCAATTCACTTTAGGAAACTGGCCTCTAGTTTGCGAAACTAGAGATTCTGGGTTCAAAATAAATCTTTATCCTTAGAATGCTTGGGAGCATTCTTCCACTAGAGTCACCATTTGTTGTGCCTATAGCACACATGCCCCGTTCAAAATGGGGAACCTCTCTTTTTCACTTTTGTCAAGTCACTTTTTCCTTCACCTCATTTTACATGCCCCCTATTTTGGAGTCCTAAGTGGTCAAGTAGTCCTAAGACTACCATCTTGAGTTGACCAGGTTTCAGCACCTTTGAAATTTTCAAGTCTTTGGCCTTCGTGGAGTTCCTTTGGTAGTTTTCCTTAAATCCTCAAAACTACCATCTTTTGCTCATTGTGGGGCCACCCATGTGGGTCACCCTTGGTAGAATTCTGCCCTATCATCACCATTCCTTGTAGCGGTCGAGTCAGCACGTCCACCCTCACTACGAGATCCATGACCTTTGTTGTTGCTTCTTTTTCCAACCCGCCGAACAACAAACATCTGGATGCCACCTACCTTGCAGGCTCCATTGTTCCCGCCATCGGTCGTTTCAAAATTCACACCCACCAACCGTGCCCGCCACCATACTAATATTTATTATAAGAATTTAATGGCCAAAAGTCTATAAATAGCAAGAATTGAAAAATCATTTTCACTAGCATTCTTGCTGAAACTTGTCAGAGCTCCTCCTGCTTTCGCTAACTCTGCACCTATGAGATCCTGCTACCATTCGACCATCATAGTCTTCAGTTTCTTCATGAGTTCTTGTGAGTCCTCTAGGTAAGTTTCCCACTACAATTCATGTCATATTATTTTCCTTTATTTTCATGAAGTTATTAAATTCTTGATAAGGAAAACCCTAAAACAAGCTAGAAAATCCCATTCCGCACAAAACCCATGTTTTAAAAATTGAAAATCCTTCAAAAATCGGTCTGTTGGGGCCATGCGGAACCTAACACCATGGTCATCATTCTTGACTAGGGTCGTCGAGCCCTTGTAGCCCGCAAGACCTTCACCACTATTACCTTAGCACACCAAAGTCCAACTTGCGGCCATCACCTTCCTCAGACACGTGCATGTGGGTGAATGCCACTTCCTTTTCCGTCATCATTGTACTTAATGAAAAATAAGCTAAATGGATATCTTTATAACCCCGTGAGTCTACGAGTGTGGGTTTCCACATGTGGGTGGCATGTTTCCTCTCACTGTTCCTCAACGACTATTTGACACCAACTTTCCACCATCTGGGTTCCATGGGAGCCTTGTCCGTCGCCCTTGTCATTAATTTAAACTCTTCACATGGGCCATTTGATGTAGGTTTCTGTCATTGTTTTGCCACCATTCCACAATCATCCCCAGATGATGAGGCCCTTGGCTGCTCCCACTGGGTGGGCCCCACACCATATGTTTCCATTTGACCTTTATTAGCAAAACACCTAACTATGATCCCTTTGCGGGCTGCCCTTTGTTGACTTTCGTCCGTGGGACACATATCTCCTTTCATTGTGATGAACGGCTCTAGTGTCCCATTCATCTGCCTTGTGGGCTCCGCATGGATCATGTCCATTTGAGGCTTGATAATGAAACAACCAAGTATGTTATTTGCAAACCCTTTGTTGCGGGTTGCCACCACCATATGATCACCATTCCAAATCGGCGATGATCTTCAACCCTTCGCGTTGTAGGCCCCGATGTCAACTTTTCCCCGAGTCTTCAAAAAAATCACTAAGTAATGTTGCATGCAGGTAGTTATTGCGGGTGGCCGCCTACAGGCCACCGTCCCATTTTCACTATCTTAAAAAACCAAGCCGAGCCTACCTTCCACCATGCAGAACCCACCCCTTCTACCACCATCCAGCTAACTGCAAGTGAATAACTCATGTCAGTTCCTTGTGTGGGCTTGACGATGTGGACCGCTGCCTATGGGCAGTTGTGCTGTCTCCACTATCTCCAAGTAGCTACCACCCAACGTCCTCCCGCGGGTCCCCGCCCGCATCCAGTTGAATGATTTGAACTTTAAATATGAACTGATGTTTGCCTCCCTGACTATGGGCCCCACATTGCTGGATGCCATTTGCAGGATTTTGCCTCGCCAATGCTATTTCAAATGGTGGAGCTCCTAAATAGTTGAGACATCACCTACACCCGCAACCTCTAGGCCCGCATGCCAAAATGATTGATCTAGCACTTCAAAGACCTTAAGGACAATCAAAACCCACACATCTAAATGACCTAATTCCTTGGTGGGCCCCCATTATGATGCAAAACGTTGATGTGAGCTTGCACATGTTGGTTGTCATTCCCTCTTTGTCGTATGCTAGTTGCTTCCTCCAAAACGACTACTAGCCTAGGGAAACACACATCCTTGGGCACACATTATTGTATCTTCCCCAAATGAAAGGTAAATGATCATCTGTGATGAATGTTGTGATCCTTAAGAGATGAACTACTTGGTCTGACATCAATTTTTTAGGATTTTGCTAATGTTCCCCTTGTTTTACATATGAATGTGCTTACTACACCTTTGCTTGCAAGATTTATGGAATTAGCTATGGGACCATCGGGGGCATCCGTAGAGAAGGAAAAAGGGAAGAAGACCACCAAATTGACAAGGGGGAAGGAAGACAAGGATCAACTGAAGTATAAATACCATGGAGTGGAGGTCACCTCCAATGTTACCACCGAGTGGGATACTATCACAAACACTAACCTGGGACAAATTGATTTAGATGAATTCAAACAAATTGTCATCATAAATTCCACTATAAAGAATGCAAAGAAGATTAGGAAGAGTGGTTTGGCCAAGGAAATCATTTTCCTACCTGCTCTTGTGGCTCCAAAGCTAGTGATGGCTTGCAGAGAAGCCTATCAAGAAAATACTAGAAGAATCATTGATCGCGACGACAAAGTGTTGGCTGACCTATCTGCCAAGTCCATAGAAAGAATATTCCATATTCCCACCTTTGATCTTATGGAGGAAACAACCAAGGAATATGTAGAAGGCATTTGGAAGGTTGAACCCTTAAGATGCAAGAAGCAAATCTATCAATACTCGCTAAATGAGAAGAGGGACAACACAAACAAAGTGCCCCAAGAACTATTCAAGAGTGATTTCTATGAAGATTACTATGATTTGGTGACTTTGTTAAGTAGGGTCATGGGCATCCTGATTGCAGTTTGTTTCCAAGACTGGGTGTTCTATTTCATAGAAGAAATCATCTGGGGAGAGACCAAGTTCAACTGGGCAGGGATGATCAGTAACACCTTGCATGAGCAGTTTGTAGCAGTCAAGAAGACCTTTCAGTTTTACATGACTTCTTATTTGGTGTACCTTCTAGCTGATCCCATTCCATACAAAGGTCTATTTGTGGCATAGAGCCCAACTCTGAAAAGAGAGCTAAAGGTATATGATAGGCATCCCTAGCTCCAATACCAAAACTTTAAGGACTATTGCTGGGTAAATGATGCCTTTATTGGGCACATCATCAGACTCCTCAAAGAGGATTTTGAGAGGAGAGTTACTAAAAGTGCTCTACCATTTATTCAAAGATTTGGGTTTCTATTCATACAATTCCCCAAATTTACTTATATTAGGACAAAGGGCTTCTCTGAGAGGCCATATAAGCTACCCCAATATCCAAATGACTAGTTGATCTCGGTAGAGGTCTTCAGGAAGCTGCAACATGCATATACACTTCTAAGCAACAAACATAGGCCAAACATCCCCTATCCTCTCACTTTCAGCCAAGGCATGTATGCTCTTTCTGCATCTCAATGTGTGGATTATTATGAGGATATCATGTAGAATATAACTCAAAGCATCACATGGCTTGACCAAGAATGGATCCATATGGAAAATTAAAGAAGATGGTCAAGAAAGAATATGCCCACTTGCAAAATGTTGAAGTTTTTTGGACTAACTGCAGAGATGACAAGGAGGTATGCATGAGACACTATATGTGTATGAATGCCTACTTCATTAAGATAGTCAAATTGTTCCTAGTCCTTGACCAAATTGTCAATGATGAAAACACTGTTATGATCCAAGGTTCGATGTTGTAGTCAACCTCCCATTGCCCTTAATTGATAGGGATGAAGAAGAGGTCAATGACCTCGATACCCTGACAAAGTCAATAGAGCACAAGACAAAGCAGTGGATAGATGCGCAGATCACATAGTTGAATCTCCAAGCAGCTACCTTGACATATGGCGAGCTCAAGAGAGAAACCGACAATGGGACCACTGTTTCCCCAACTGAAGAAGCTCCAAAATCTCCTCCCGCCACTAGGTCAAAGAAAAGAAAGGAGGTAGATGAGCACCAACCAAAACAAAAGGAATATTCAAGAAAGGATTCAGAGGGTGAGACCTCCAAGAAAGCCAATAAATTGGGTGGATTCACTAAGATTCCCATTATCCAAGAGGACCCATTGCATGAAGGAGAGGAAGAAGAGATTGAACAACCAAAGTCTCCACCTTCTACCTCTACTCTTGCTACCACCACCACTGCTACTATTATCACTCCTCCACCAACATCTCAAGCACTACTCACTTCCTCTCCGCCTATGGTGGATATCTCAGTTCACCTCACCTCCACCTCACCTACTATGCCCATTATGGTGAGGGATTCTTCTTCTGCCACCACTTCTCCACTCTCATCCTCCTCCATGTCTCCATCAATTTCTATCCCCTTAGCCTCTACAACAACAACGCGCACTCTCACTCTTCAAGAAGCTTTTTCTCAACACATGCAAAATATACCTATGGAGCTCTCTAGAGTGTTGATGAAACTTGTAGTATAGGCTTCCTTAGCTCAACTTGTTGCTGGCCTTCCTGTCCCTCCTTTGATAGAACCACCCAAAATGGAGCCAAAAATACAAATCTCAGAAGAGCTAGAAAGACAAGAGAGGGAGGCAACCAAAGAAATGGATGAAGAATCTTTGAACGAATACCATGAGCATCAAGAGCATCAACACTTGGTCATTGATGAGGTAGTGCATGAAGAAGAAGGATCACAACCATCTGAAGATGTTGAAGACATAGGTGCAAAATACATAGTGGAATTTTATGATCAAGATAGAGGAATAATTGGCTCAACAACTCAAGGACATTGGAGAGGAAGTTGAGAGACAGTCCTCTAAGGAAATGAAAAAAATTGATGAAGAAATGGAGGTATCCACAGAGCCTCCAACCAAGGAACAAGACAAATCCCTGGTCATGATGAAGAATTTCCTCCCACAAGAGAAGAAGAAAAGAAAGAGGATAATGCTATAGAAGAAGATAAGCCTGAAGAAAAGGCTGAAACAAAGAAAAGCCCAGAGGCAGAGCACCGTGTAGAGCACAGGAAAGAAGAAGAAGAAAAGGCATCTAAAGGGGAAGATAGCCCCAAAGGAAACATAGTCACTACTGAGTCACACGGAGAAAAGGCTATATTCATCTGCGACTCAGATGAAGAAGGAGAGGAGAAAACATAATAGGAGGTCTCAAGTAATGAAGAAAGGTAGATCCATCATGCACTATAGGAGGAAGGTGATCATGAATCACTGAAGGAGGGATCTCAGATGCTCGAATGGCTGGGGAAAAAATTATAGAAGAAGACCCCCACCCTTATCGATCCCAAAGGGAGGCTAGAATCCATCCTAGTACGAGCTTAGATAGGAGTGAACAAGGAGAAGAAGCCAAGGGTCTGATCCCATATCATGATGGATGCATCGGGATCAAGGATAGTTCAAATTGCTACCCCTATAATGGATAAAGGAGAGGGAGTTAGCTATAGCATCTCCACCATTGACCTGGGTACAACCACAAGGAAGCAGAAGATCAATCATCTCTAGGGATCTGTTGCTACCATCGTGCACTAGATGAACAAGTACCAATCCTCCAAGGAGGAATTAAAGGCATAGGTAGCAGACCTCGTTACATACATTCAACAATGGTCTTCTATTCAGGAACTACCCACAACTTCATTAGCCCCACTGTCACTACTGTCTAGGGAGCACATAAGCAAACTTGAAAGGAGAAAGAACTAGACTAAGGCCACTGAAGACTAGTTCTGTCAAGTAATTTACAATGGTGATATGGGTATTGATAATTCTTTCTAAACACAAAACAAGTTTTGGGAAGTGCAAAAGTAGCTAGAAGGAACAGAGAAATTTTGTACTAACTTCATGGAACTATACAGGATCACGTACCCTAAACTCAAGGCTATGCTCAAGATGCCCGAGAAAGCTTGGGAAAAGGAACTGGCCCTAGCAAAGGATGAACATTGGCTCATTGAGACATGGAAATTAGGCCTAGATCATAGAAGAGAAGTCTTGGAGCAGGTGCTCCATGAAGTGGAGCTCGACCTAGATTGGGTCAAGGAACATCGGGCAGCTTGTGAAGAATACTTAAAGCTCATGATGGATTATGACATGCCTGCCATCAAGCTAGACCCTAAGAAGATAAGGCCATATTTTCATAAGAAGATGGAGAATGGGGCTATGGATTCCCTAACACCGAATTTTATGGATTTTGTCATCCGAGCCCTTGCCTAATCAGAGAAAGTGGTCAAGAATACACCAAAGAGTAACAAGGATTGGCAGCTGATTACCAGTAGATCTAGAAAGTTGAACTTCCAGGTGCTCGAATCTGACATAATGGAAAGGAATAAACTTTAGGTGTTGATCGAAAAATTTGTGGGTTACGCCATGGTGAAAAAGAATGAAGGAAAGTCAGTTATTGATGATGAGTTCCTCACTATGTAGTTGTAGCAAAGGGAAATCAGCAAGAAGTCAAAGTGTTATAGTACCAAGCACTAGAGCAAAAATATAGACTAGAAGAAAAGAATGTAATTTTCAATAATAAAATATTGGGGGTAGGTGAAACCCTAATTTGTAGTGAAGCTTGGCCACACAATGAGATTAAATCTTGGCCATTCATTTTTCCTTTTGAAAACTATAAATAGGGGCTCTCCTCTCATTTTTAAGAGAGAGTTGAGTTGTTGTAAAGACATGCTACTAAAATTCTAATAGAAATTCATTGATTTTGGTGGATTCTTGAGTTTCCTTCATGTTTCATGATTCTTCTCCTCATAGTTAATAGATTTGAGTAGATTTACTTTTTTGTCCTATGTGTTTTACATGCTTTAGTAGATTAGTTAGTGTTGTTCATTGATGTTGAAGAATTATGTTGTGTTGATGCCCTTCCTTGTTCATACTTTTTGTTGTTTATTGATGATAAATAGTAGTGTAAAGCTAGTCTGAACATGAATTAATTGTTGCACTCAAATTTCATCTTTTATTCATGCTCCATGGTGAATGAATAGTTGAGAATCTGCAGACTTTAGAAGATCACACTAGTTTAATGGGACTGTTAGCTGATTTGGTTAAGTGGAACTTAGTTTCAGGAAGGTTTTCCACTGTAGCATCCTCCATTATCACTGTTCATTGGTAGTTTTAGGTCTAGGAACTTCCCTCTTTCCCTTCCCTTTTGACCTTTCTTTTAAATAGTGATTTAGGAAAAGTTTAGGCATCATTGTAAAGCCAAATTTGATGATGAAAATGGAGTTTTAGATTGCTATTTTGAACTTGTAGCAATTGCACACCAACTCTAATACCTCAAGAACTCCATTCAAGGAACCAATATCTTTTCAACTTAACATACATAAGGCTGTCTTGTTATTACCATCAAATCACATCAACCAACTGAGACATTCCAAGCAAGTCATGACCTAACATCCGAGAGACCTTGGGGTAGTTTTCTACAACTTGTTTGTAGAAGATTTCCTTTCAAGAGAGATGATGCACTTATGCATTACCTATGTTGAGAAGTGAAAAAACACACATCAACATACATTTCACAATAGTATTTCTAATAGGACACCAAGTTGTAAAGCTCATGCAAGTTTTACAACCTTAGTGTGCAAACCCAAAATGGAAAGAGGCTTAAAATGCAATTCAATGACCTAAAATGTAATGTGTAAATGCAATTTTCAGATTTTATACAAGGTAATTTGTTGCTTATACTATGCAACAATTTGAGAATAAAATCTTGTAAATGTAATTTTGAAATCGCACAATGCACTATATGTACCAAATTAAGCTAGATATGATGAAATGAATGAAACATAAACTCAACAAACTAGAATAGAAATTTGATAGTAGCAAACAAAAGCACAAAACTAAAGATTTTAATTTCTAGAAATGTAGATTGATACCTGATCAGGGACTCATTTGATCTATGGCGAATGGGTCCTAAAAATGTTTTTGAAACTGGTTTTAATAGATTTTCAAGTGTTTTCTAATGTTTTTCAGATTTAGGTTTGCTACAGTAAGTTTCAGTTAGATTTTTTATATAATGCAATGTGAAATTTAAGTGCAAAATGTGACAAAATGATGACCTAGAACACCTAGTTTGATATGCAATTTTTCTTTCAATGTTTAAATGCAAGTTAATGTGATGTAAATTATATGCAAAGTGACTAATTTTTTAAATTTTTTTAGATTTAAAGAATGCAAACAATGCAATCCTAGAAACCCTAGATGAGATGCAAATTTGAATGCAAACTAAATACACTAAATGAGATATAATTCAATACAAATGAATGCAAGATCTAAATCTAGGATGAAAAGGACTCCAAATTAAAAAAAACCACAATGCTCAAAAGTTTGAGTTCACCAAAATGAAACAAAGAAAACTAGGGTGGAGTTAAATGGATTGATGGACAAGATGCCTATTTTCCTATGTTCATTCAATTATGAGGGTTATAATGCATATATAAGAATAAAAAAATAAACCTAACCAATATAGAAATCAAAATGCAAGATTTAAGAGGGTCAAATGTATTGTACCTACTACAAAAGTTCTTTTTTAGGCCTCGTTGAGGACTCATTCACCATATAGCGAATGGGTCTTTGCTAGGGTTCTGGAAAATCAATTTTTGGGTTCTTTTCTTCAATGTTTGCACTCCCATATCCTAGTCAAATACTTTTAGAAACCCATAAATAAATTTTGTAGATCAGTTTCCATGATTTTGCAAGAAAGGTGACAAAATTGCAACTTTGCAACTTTTTTCTATCCAAATGATCTTCAACCTAAAACCTGCAATCACACA
Source organism: Sequoia sempervirens (assembly GCA_007258455.2). Classification (NCBI taxonomy): domain Eukaryota; kingdom Viridiplantae; phylum Streptophyta; class Pinopsida; order Cupressales; family Cupressaceae; genus Sequoia; species Sequoia sempervirens. Next base: position 393,451,928 of record VDFB02075321.1, read on the forward strand.
TCAAAGGAGAATGAAAATGTTGTTTTGTTAGGGAATATGGGTTTTCCTTGGTCAAACCCCATTTTGGTAATTAAACCTTAAAATGAAACAATGCATAAAATGAATGATGCATGAACAAAATTTAACGTCACAAATCACCAATCCTCAATTGAAACCTTGGAGTACAAATCAACAATCTTGCATGAATTGGCCTTAATGAATGTAGATCTTGATCATGAAACTTGATATGAAACAATGCTTGAATTGGATCTTCAATGCTACATCAACACACTATGCCTTTGACATGATGAAATGGATCTCTATTGATATAATAAACTTCTATAAATCTTCCTTTGAATGCCTTCATAAATACTCTTGAATGCTCTATAATTCTCTTGTTAAATCTTAGGATGCTTGAATCAAAATTTTCTAGGTGAAACTAAGTGAAATAGCCTTGTATTTATAGATAACTTAAGATGAATTCCCAAAATTCAAATAATAGAAGCCGACATCAAATATAGGATTTTAAATCATTAAAATATTACCAAAAACATATCCCAAGGGGGGCTGGTCCTAGGTCTAAGTGAGGACACATTCACCATGTGTTGAATGGGTCCTAGCTTACTTAGCTAGGACACACTTTGGGGTTGTGAAATGTTATGTGAAATAGGGTCCTACAACCTAGTGAGGACCCATTCACCAGGTGGTGAATGGGTCCTAGGTCACTAACTTAGGACACACACCTTGTAAAATTAAGTGTTGTGTAATATCATTTATGAATGTCGGGTTTTATCCCTCAGAATCTATAATTAATTAGGATTGGATTTGAATTAAAGGGGCCAATCAACCTCAATCAATTAATAAATCCCTAGATTAGTGTGAAAGTGTAAAAATACACTTTACAACACCCTAAATAAGGCACCATTAAGTCCATTTTATTAAGAGGGGTCCTAAACTTAATGTGAATGTGTGAAACACATTACAACACTAAATCAAGGCATAATTAAGCTTATTTTAATATTAATTATGCACAATTTTTATTTTTTTTTAGACTGCAGGAATCGGGTAGCACGACCCCATATAAACTGCAGTGCGCCTGGTAAACTTTTTAACGTGACCGGCAGCGCTGGCGCGACACGCCCTCCGGTACCACGGGGGTGGGGGAGACTAGACCTCATGACCAACCTCCTACAATAGGAATGATTTAGCCAACCGAGCTAGGGCCCCAACCCCATTAATTATGCACAAATTAAGTGCGAGAAAGGGATACTTTTTTCTACACCACAATTTCCAAGTGAACATTGGTCTTGAAATGACATTAACATATTTAGTGAGGTGCAAACAAGGAAAACATGAAAGAATAGCAAACTTCATACAACAATATCAACTAATTTAATCACAAATCAATTATGCTCTTACTGATGTTGATGTTTAGAGAGTGTTCATTGGAAATTTTCAACCTACCATTAGGGATAATCATCTTATTAATAAAATATTCATCCTTCACACATTTGTGTATGTCTCTCCATGATTATCAAAATTTGGTTATTTAGTATGAAGAGACATCTTCGTCGAATCCTTTTGAGTGATTTGAATACATACCCCAAAACAACTATTAACAATTTAATAAGGAAAATAAGAACTTTATCAAGATAAGTACACCTCAAAAGACAAACCACATTGAGCCATAAATCCAACCTCTTATCAATTTAGGCCAAGGGATAGGAAATTTACACAATTACCTAATTCCCTCCATTCAATCATGTTGCAAATTTTGAGTAAAACCCTAATCCAACTACCTCTGATAAGACCTATAGACACATCAAAAAAAATTTCTCCAAACTTCAACCCAAAATCCTTTTGCCAATATCATCACACACATGGACATGATTTGGAACAATGCATGCATCTTAGACATTAAGTTCAAGACCTCATTGATTCTAATAACATCTAGTTGGATGATGTTAATGATAAAGGGAAAAAGTTTGTTGCCCCACCAAATCAAAATTTGTATTTTTTTACAAATTCCATGCCAAATCATCCATCAAAATTTGTGCAATATTGTTATGATGAGAATGATGATACAAATGATGATAAGAATGGTGATAAGAGTAATGATGAGGATAATATAGATAACATAGTTTCCTTTATAGATGTTCAACCTTGTAAGGGATAAACCTGTTTGTTACTCAATATTGCTTTCACCCATATTGATGCATCTATACATGTGCCTGATGGTCCTATCTACATTGTTGACTATATTAATAAAACACCTACCCAAGGGATACCCATTGATCACGTGTGTTTAGAGAATGTGATCACTAAGGAATTCTTATATGTGCATAAGATTTATCAAGATTCTTATGAATATTCAAAAGAATGGTTGAAAACTCATGATGGTTTTGCTTTCCCTATGATAGGTTCAATCACTCTACCTCTTCAGGTTGTGTGTATCATTCTCTATCATCCTAATGTCAGACCAATTTTGTGTGAAGCTAGGCTACCCATGGCTATGCTCCATGAACACCATCCCATTGGTTATCCACAACTACATTAAGTTCCCAATTGAAGATCAAATATACAAAGTGCATCATAGTGGGTTTAATCCTTTTTCTTCTCTTGGAAAATTTTCATTGGATTAATTTTGGCCTCAACCCATGGAACTTGTAAAACCTTGTGAAAAATTATTTTTAGGTCATATCAAAAATTGAAGGAAAAACATATAAAAAATTTGTCCCTTAACAATATTCCTAAAAAATGGGGGGTTATGGTTGTCCATCCAACCCCACAAGTTGTAGATGAACCCATTCCCAAAGAAAATATTGTCTCAAGTAAATAAGGTAAAAATGCTATAGTTCCTCTAGCTATATCATACAAGATACCAAGAGACAATCAAGCATGAGTTTGTGGTGCATTGGATGAGTGGTGGTTTTGTTATTGTGGCCACCAGGGTTCAAGTCTTCAAAATTGACCCGTAGCATTGTTGCTACTATTGACAAATTTGGACCAATGTACTTTTGGTGTTCAAGGCCTGAGAAGATGTTCATTGTGCAAAGAAAATGAAGAGTTAGTAGATCATCTTCTCCTGACATGTCCATATGAAAATGATTGCTAGAACAAAGTGAGAGATAAGCTAAACCTACAATGCCCCATTCCAGCAGATCTCTCATCCTAGTTCAAAATGTGGCCCAAAGGTGGCAACTGTGTTATGATTATTTAATTAATTAAGAAATGAATACGAAAAGATGATTAAATAAACTTATTTATTTAATCAAAATAAAAGAATGAAGAAATATAAATAAATTATTTAAATTTATTTATACGCAGATAGAATTCAAAGATTTTAATTAAATATTAAAAATATTTAATTAATTACCAGACAATATGATGTGACCATTTTTAGGTGTATACATTTTGCCCCTCTTTGAAGTGATGTGTTTTACACATTGCTTCAAAGAATTTTGAATTTTGCCCCAAATGTTGACTGTCGAAATAATGATATGTATATGCCCCCGTGAACGATGAATCGATAAGATTTTGAATTTTTGTGAATTTTTTTATTTTTATGAATTTTTATGAAATTTTCAATTTTTATGATTTTGAAGATGTCGATTCATCGTTTGAAACTAATGATTTGAAGAAATTGACCCGAAGAGACATGAAATTAAAAATTGATGAAGAAATTGCCCCTGCTATGTGAAAATATGATAAAAATGCCCCAATTTTACCATTATATAGGTTAAAAATGTCATTTTCCATGTCATTTTCAATTTTAACCTAGTAAAATTTGCAAATATTGAGCTTTGAGTTGATAATCATGGCACTTCCAGTTCACCAGCACCGTTTCGAGTGTATCCGACGTCATCAGCGGCCAGCGCACTACGGACCTCCGGTATGTATCTCGTAAATCTCTGTCTCTCAAAAATTTTGTTTTGCGCACGTTTTCAATGTTTATTGCAAAAAAATTGAGTTTTAGCGCCCTTAACATTTTTCATAGCGCATACGATATCGTAGCGCTCGTGATAGATTTCGTAGCGCATTTCATCATTTGCATAGCGCATATGATTTCATAGCGCACTTGAGATGTATTGCAGCGCCATTAACGAATTTTGTAGCGCAAAATATTTCATAGCGCATATGAGTGATTTTGTAGCGCTTTTAATATGTTTTGTAGCGCAATTGATTCTATAGCGCTGATAATGAATTATATAGCACATTTAACCAATTTTGCAGCGCCTTTGATTTTATGTTGTTGTAAATGATAAATTTGTTTCCAAAGTTGTTGGAGAACAAATAGTAGATGATAAATTTGCTTTTAAAGTTGTTAAAAACAAATAGGACAGATAAGTTTTCTCCTAAAGTTGTTAGAAAGAAACTTGATGTTGATATTTGCGTTCCATGATGATGAAAAACAAATAGTTTGATTGATTCGTTTGCTTCTAAGGTTGTTAAAAACAAACATAATTGTGATATTATTCGCATTTCATAATGATAATGAAAAACAAATAGTTTGATATTCAGTTTTGGATTGATACGTTAGGATGTTTTGATATTGATGTTGTTTTGATGATGTATGTGAACAGGAGAGACTAGGTGTTTTGTAGTTACGAGAGACTTTTCCGAGCACATGGTCATTGATTCCGCATTTGTTACAGTCAGATAGAGATGTGATTGATGCATGCGGCTTGACTTCATTACTTGATATGCCCGAGGTTTGCCTCAACAGGGCCCTATTGACAACACTTGCAGAGCGGTGGCATAGCGACACCAACACTTTTCATTTACCGATAGGCGAGATTACAGTGACCCCCGAGGACGTATATCGCATCCTACGGATCCCAGTGATGGGAGAGATAGTTGTTTTTGATAGACGAGAGGTTGGGGGTACTCTTTCTTTGAGACGGATATTTAGAGATGATCAGACTGCCGGATACTTCATCCCATGGGGTGAGATTACAGATACCTATCCACCATTACCAGCTATGCTTGCAGGATTCATTGGAGGTGTGTTGTGCCCCGACCATAGGTTGAAGGGGTTTGCGATCGGATGGGGTCATGTTTTGGAGAGTATGGTGATGCAGGGGACATGGTATGCATGGGGTACATGTATGCTAGCCCACCTATATGACGAGCTACATCATATCATATATGGTAGAGGCTGTAGTTTTGCTGTTGGATGCTCATTACTACAGATATGGGCATGGGAGCATTTTGTAGTTTTACGTCCATTGACCCGAGGAAATTGACCAGCTAGTCGAGCATACAGATGGAGATATGCACATATTATTGCTCAGCTGAGACTGGGCAAACTAGTATATTGGCAGCGACTATTAGATAGTTTGGACACAGTATGCTGGAGGCCATATTTGGATTGTGAGCCATGGCCAGAGGATGCGAGAGAGATGCCATATGTTTGTACTTCCAGATTTTTGATTGGACGGACTACATGGATCCTGGAGAGATTTCTTGCTGGGTGAGTATTGCGACAGTTTGGTCGGATTTAGGGTATGCTTGTAGGTTCGGCCATTTATGCACGACGATAGCCAAAGCTTGCAGTGTGGGGCCCGCAGATGAGGAGGTAGAGGAGGCAGAGGTGGACCACGGATGAGGCATACTGACCCATCCCCTTCTGTAGATCCGACTGTAGCAGGTCAGATATTGTCTCTGTAGAGTACAGTACAGAGCTTATAGGCTCAGTTATCACAGGCACAAGCCTTGATTTCACAGTTGCAGGGTCAGGTGACTTCGATTACTGCTGAGAGAGATGCAGCTAGACAGCGGGGTGAGCAGGCCATTGCCTTAGCAGATAGCCTACAGAGAGTAGCAGGTAGCACTTTGCCAGGTGACATGATGAGGGAGGTTACCAGAGCTACACAAGAGGCAGAGTTCTATCAGACTAGATATCATGATTCAGTTCCACCTGAGCAGAGAGAGAGCTACACTCAGTCACGGTCTACTCATGGTCGCTCTCGTACTACTAGCAGGGGTGTGACACAGCCATTACCTCCTAGAGGGCCACCAGGGACAGGCGGAGCAGGTCCATCAGGGGCAGGTGATACAGGTCCATCAGGGGCAGGTGGTACAGGTCCTAGGCCAGCTCCATCAGAGGATAGCTCTGCCTAGTGCATTGTATATGATTCTCTTATGATATTCTATTGAGACATTTTGTATACACCGTGAGATGATCACATTTTTGATGATATTATATCTTTTGTAGTTGACATCCTTGTACATTTTGACATTCATTTTTGAGATATATGAAATGCAGCGATGATTTTACATGATATATGATGTGTATCCATATGATGTGTACTATATGATGGTTTCATGATTTATGATATTTATATACATGATTGTATGAGATGAAGTTTATTTGATGAATGAATGTATATAGTATATGATGTATGTAATGTATGCTTTTTATAATTTTCTAATGCAAAATTGTAAAATGTATGAAATGATTTTTTTTGAATGTCAAAATATACTCAGTCATGTATTTGAAAAGATATAAACATTTGATTCTTTGCCAGCTTTTTAGAAATTTATAAATGCAAAATGCAAATTCTAACATGAATGCAATCTATACTAACCATGCAGGACATTCATACAATATTGCCATTTGGAGAGCTTATTTATGCTTTTGTATCATCATAGAGCTTTGAAATGTTGAAAGTTAATACAAGCATCAAAGGGTATGTTAGCACCAGTGATGACCTGAGTATTGCTTTCATGATTTTTAATATAGCAAGTTAATACAAGCATCTAGGTATAATTGAACCAAGATGACCTGAGTATTGCTTGCATAAACAGACAAGAGTTAATCCCTTTCCCATGCAAATTCCGAAATGTCATCCATGATACATAGTAGAGCATTTCTCGCGACCAATTTACATAGTACTAATGATTTCCTCGCAAACAGTAGACAAATAAAAATCATACTCCTTCCTTGCTCTTCTAGTTCAGTACATCATTGAATCACTCCATAAATATGATAGAAAATCAAACAACCATTCCATTCTTGCTTAAAGTATTTCAAACATTTATTCAGATTAAGATCATCCAATTTTGATTATCATCATTGATATTCTCATTTCGATATTTTTTTGGATCATGTTGTTTCGATTTCCATTGGCATTGAATAAACATGTTTTGGTTGATTTGATACGACAATGTTTGTTGTGTTTTGTCAAACTGTTTTATGTCTGTTTGTGATATTCAAAAAGCTTGTTGTCCTCTCCTATTTGTTCAGTGTATGTTTCTGCATTTTTTCCCCCAGTGTAAACACAACCTAAAGATAAAAGATATGTACAAATTTCATCAAGCCATGATGAAACCTAAAGATTCCCACTACATGATATGGATATGAAAGATATATACAGATGATAGTCATGGATGGATGATGCCGAAAGTGAAAACAAGACATAAACTAATAAATGAAGGAGCCCATGTTGATCACAAGTAGCGCTTGTTTGCCAAGTTTTCACCACTTGTTTTTATTGTACTTTTTCAAAACTTTTCTAATTTTTTTTTTTTTTTAGGACTTTTTATGATTTTTTTGATTTTTTTCAGGACTTTTTATGATTTTTGATTTTTCTCAGATTTATGATTTTTTTTTTTTTAATTTTATTTTATTTTATTTTTAGGACTTTTTATGATTTTTTATGATTTTCAAGACTTTTTATGTTTTTTTTTTTATTTTTCAGGACTTTTTAGACATAGAACTTCTTCAGATGAATACTATTGATTGGCTCTTCAAACAGGTCCCCCTCTGATGTGGATAACTGATATGCACCAAAACCATATGCTGCTACGATAAAAAATGGACCAAGCCAATTAGGTTCAAATTTTCCTTTCTTTTCTCTGTCTTGCTGATCACGTGGATTTTCTCTCAAAACTAAGTCACTGACTTGAAATGCCCGTGGTTTAACTCTATGATTATAACCATGAGACATGACTTGTTGATAACCTTTCAAGTGATCAGCTGCATGTTGGCATCTTTCATCTAACAGTTCGAGCTCTTGGAGACGAGAAACCCTGTAGTCTTCATCACTTATCAATCCCTTGAGTGAAACCCTAAGCGAAGGTATTTCAACTTCTAATGGTAAAATTGCTTCTGCTCCATAGACTAAAGCATATGGTGTAGCTCCTATTGGTGTGCGAACACTGGTTCTATATGCCCACAAAGCTGGGTTGAGTTGAACATGCCAATCACGTCTAGCATCATTTACTGTTTTCTTAATATCTTCAAGATGGTTTTATTAGAAGCTTTTGCTTGACCATTACCCTGTGGATAATAAGGTGTAGAGAACCTGTGTTGGATGTGAAATCTTTCACAAAGTTCATCAACATCCTGATTCTTAAAAGGTCTTCCATTATCCGTAACAATAGAATTAGGAATTCCATATCTACAAATAATGTAATTCAAGATAAATGAAGATATTTGTTTACCAGTCACTGTTGTTAGAGGAATAGCTTCAATCCATTTTGTAAAATACTCAGTAGCTGTAATGATAAATTTATGACCATTTGATGATGAAGGATGTATTTTACCAACAATATCTAATCCCCACTGAGAAAAAGGCCATGTCGAAATGAAAGGTTGCAATTCTTGTGCAGGTGCATGAATAAGATTCCCGTGGATCTGGCATTTAGAACACTTCTTGACAAAAGTAAAAGAATCTTGCTCCATGGTAGGCCAATAGTATCCCATTCTGACAAGTTTCTTCGCTAAGGTCAAACCACTCGAATGAGTTCCACAAATACCACCGTGAACCTCTTGTAAGGCTTTTTCAGATTCGTCGCGTTCAAGACATCTAAGGAGTGTACCATCAAGACCACGTCGATAAAGGATATTGGTAATTAAGGTATAACATAATGATTGACGAATGAAATTCCATATTTGGTTGCGGGATAAATCTGAAGGCAAGATGTTATCTTTCAAATAGGTATAAGTCTTGCCATATAAA